>AWOL01S0037180.1:0-53866 GCA_000715115.1 Nicotiana otophora | reverse complement strand
TTCGAGTTCGAGCAAGCACTCACTCGATCATTACGCCTACGGGCTACATTATTTCGAGTTCGAATCATTCACTCGACTACTAAAGCCTACAGACTACTTTTATTTCGAGTTCGAGCAAGCACTCACTCGATCATTACGCCTATGGGCTACATTATTTCGATTTCGAATCATTCACTCGACTACTAAAGCCTACGGGCTACTTTTATTTCGAGTTCGAGCAAGCACTCACTCGATCATTACGCCTACGGGCTACTTTATTTCGAGTTCGAATCATTCACTCGACTACTAAAGCCTACGGGCCACATTATTTCGAGTTCGATCAAGCACTCACTCGATCATTACGCCTACGGACTACTTTTATTTCGAGTTCGAGCAAGCACTCATTCGATCATTACGCTTACGGGCTACTTTTATTTCGAGTTCGAGCAAGCACTCACTCGATCATTACGCCTACGGGCTACATTGCATCGAGTTTGAATCATTCACTCTACTGCTAAGCCTATGAGATACTTTTATTTCGAGTTCGAGCAAGCACTCACTCGACCACTAAGCCTACGAGCTACTTTTACCATTACGCCTACGGGCTGCATTGCATCGAGTTCGAATCATTCACTCTATTACTAAGCCTGCGGGCTACTTTTATTTTGATTTCGAGAAAAACTACTCATTTCTTCGAATTAAAACGAACACTTGACTATTTAAGCTGAAGGATGTTCGAGCTCGATAAAGCAAAGGGGACTACCCACAAGGCCCGAAGACAACAAATATTTAAATTCAAACTATCTATTTAGTTTGAAAGGATATTTTTCTTCAAAAAGAAGAAAGATTTATATTTACAAATTTTTTGTACAGAGGCGGCTACTCTTCCAAAAGGAAGTTCTTTATACAAATATCGAAAGCGGTATCAAAAGAACGTAGCGATCGACCTAAGGCCCTAAATGACTCAATCATCATCGGAGGCCGTATTCTCGGCATCGTCCTCGTCTTCAGACTCCCCCGAGTCATCGGAGTCCTCCTCAGGAAAGGCCGACCTCCGAGCTTTGTTCTCCTCCGCCCTGGCGACTTCAATATCGGCCCCAACATCGAAGCCCTAAGCTCTGACCTCCTCAAGAGCCTCTCTCCGAGCCTGCCACTTTGCATGTTCGACCATGCTCGCAGCTTTGGCTTGATTAACCTCGACATCGATCCTGAACTGAGCTACTTTGGCATCGGCTCTTTTGTTGGCCTCGACCACTTCAGATCTGGCCACTTCTAGTTCTTTGGCCAAATATGCTTTATCTAACCTAGCCAAATACAACCGATGCTGAAGCTCTTTTATCTTTTCAATCAACCCCAAAGCATGTTCTTTTGCAGATCGAAGTTGGGCATCTGACAGCTCCAACTGAGCTTCGACGACTTCCTTTTTAGAGGCAAGGTTATCCATACACATTTTAAATTCTTCTGCCTCGGCCAGTAGTGCATCTACCTGTGAGTTAAGCCGTCCAATCTGCTCGATCCTCTGTCGAACCTGCAGAATCGGATCGTTAGTGGTTATCTCTTTTTCATCTTCACTATCATGGAACATTCAGAATACCTGCTCAGCCATCTCCTCATGCTCTTCCCGATCCACTGTCTGCTCGAAGTTTTTCACTAAGAAGCTTGTACGAGTCACTCTTCTTAGAGAGGCTCCGAACCTCGGCGTCATGCTCCTCCCTGATTCGAAGAAAGGCCTCGTGATACATCACCGAAGCCTGCAAACAAAAGGAGAAACATTAGAATTACCTGCAACTCTGTGTAAAAGAAGTGGCGAAAACACTATCAGAGTTATCCGATTCAAAGCATGTTGGGCCTCGTTGAAGAGACAGGCTGGCCCCACCGCATTCATCACTGATTGACCTTCTTCGGTCACCAAGGACCGAAGGTAACTGGCAATCCCCACAGGGGAAGAAAAAATTCGGGTATCCGCAGGAACGGAGAGCACTATCTTCCGTCTTCGGTCAGGATCGATACTCGGGGCCGGAAATCGGTCCACCAGTTTATGGATCGATGAAAACGTCAGTACATATCTGATCGAGCTGTTGGAAAATTATATCGTTTCTCGCCATATCCTTTTCCGAGAAACGAGGAGACTATCTGTATACGGTCAAAACCGATTTGAGTCTGTCATACGGACTGATCGAGACGATAAGGTTTCGATCAAAGGATATCTGCATGACAAGCTCGGTCAAGGTCCGAAGTAAGGGCGGTGAGCTTCGGGCATCATTATCGAGCCCATATCCAAATCGAACTACGAGGCAAAGCGGAGATTATCGAAGATGCATGGACCGACCAATACTCATCCTGAATATCGAGACCCCAAATCAGAATTGAGCTCGGACCAAGGCCGAGGGTTCGATCCAACATCGAGCTCGCAGACTAGGGCCGTTGCAAACACACTATGGGAGAGAATTTTGGCGGAAATCGAGGAAAAGACAATACATCATGGGCTCTCCACTACATAGTTTTTATTATATATAAAGTAGGATCCCTCTACTATAAGAGGGACATGGATTGTAAGCAAGCAGGACACGGTAACAAAAGATCCCTTCTCATATTGAAAGATATCCCCTTGTGCTTGTTTTACTTTATCTTATTCATTCTTTTTGCTCACTATTTTCATTCTCATAGTCAAGAATACACATATTTCTATTTCTCTACACGATTTATATCAAATTGTATCGCATATCCTTTAGAACCATACACAAATCTAACGTTATTCGATTTTTCGGGTAAACAACTTCTTTTATTTTTTTTTCTTTTTTGTTTTGTTTGGCATGACTTAACTTCTTACGTACACTATAGTTCATCAATTTATGTTTTTGACTATAGATTTAGAAAGTGAAAATCTGATATAATAATCCAAAAAACTAAATGAAAAAGGTAATTGAATTTGTGGATACACTTTAAAAATCAGGTTGGAAATAATGAAGATTTCTCTTCAATTTCAGTTTCTGGATAGAAAAGATTTCTCTTCAATATCAAATTTTCGCATCTTTCCAAAGGTTATATATTGACCTCCTATATTGATCAAAGACTAACTCTTCATCGGTGTTTATGCGATTATGCTTGGCTTGAGCATGGGGTTTATCGAAAATAGTCACTCTACCAGTACAAGATAAGAGTAAGATCTGTATATACATTACCCTCTTCAAATCCCACTTGTGAGAGTCAAATTAAAGGAATTCAACAATTATAAACATATTTTAAAAATCATATTTTTTTTTAATTTACACGGTATAATTTTTTCTGATGAATGAGATCAATCAGGTCTCCGTTATTACATGTAGCTAGTTGTGGCAAACGCGCGAATCGGGTCAGATATGGGCGGTTACAAATTGGGTAATGCAAAAACGGTTAAATTATCTGACCCTACCCATATTTAATACGGATAAAAAAAGAGTTAACTCGCGGATAATATGAAATGGATATCCATATTATCCATGACTTCTTGAGTATGATCACTTTTCAAAGAATTCCTAATCTCTCACATTTAAGGAACCCCCAATTTGAGGTTTTACAAATATAAAAGTTAAACACATTAGTTATCCATTGGTTAAATGGATAATATGATTCTTATCCATATTTGACCCGTTTTTAAAAAGTTCATTATCCAACCTATTTTTAATGGATAATATGGATAAATAATTATTTTCTTTTAACTATTTTACCTCCGCTACACGTAGCTCTACCCTTGTGATGCCTCTTGATCGGTAAGAGTTGAGAACACTATGAACAAATTACTTATTCAAAAGAAGAGAGAGCTAAGAATAAGGCTAACATTTGGGTAGAAACCTGTTAGTTATTGGAGAAAATAGTAGCCAAGGACAAAATATGCAATATTTTCACATCGTTAAATGAACAAAATAATTGCTAGTATTCCACAATATATTGAGGGCCTACCCTTTTCTCTACCCTTTCTCAAAGAATAACAATTATCAAGCACCAAAGACATGAAATTTAGTCGGTGAAATTTTACTAATCAATTTTCTTTCATTATCGAGGAAATATTGTGTAACGACCTGATCGGTCGTTTTGAGCTCTAGCGCATCGTTCGGCGGTTTGAAGCCTTGAGTAGCTTCACTTTATGTTTTATGACTTGTACGTGTGGTTAGAATTGAATTCCGGAGTTGATTTGGAAAGAAAATTCAAAATTTAGAAGCTTTAATTTGGAAGAAGTGACTAAGGTTTGATTTTTGAGTAAACGACCTCGGAATTGGGATTTGAAGGTTCCAATAGATTTGTATGATGCTTTCGTACTTGGACGTATGTTCGGGTCGAGTATCGGGTGGCCCGGGAGCATTTCGACTCCTATTATACAAGGTTGGCATTTTGGAAGTTTAAGAAATTCTTAAGTTTGATTTGAAATAAATTTTTGGTGTTATCGATGTCCGTTTGGGATTCTGAACTTTCGAATAGGTTCGTATTGTGAATTATGACTTGTGCACAAAGTTTGGCGTCATTCCAGAATGTTGTGATATGGTTCGGACGCGTTCATCGAAGTTTGGAAGTTTAAAAGTTTAAAGAAGGATTTCGATCATTGATTCGTAATTTTGATGTTGTTTGACGTGGTTTGAGGTTTTAACTAAGTCCGTATAATGTTGTGGGATGTGATGGTATGTTTGGACGAGGTCCCGAGGGCCTCAGGTGCGAATCGGATTGGAAACAGATCGAGTTTGAACTTGGAAAAACTGCTGAAGCTTAAGGCTTTTGGTGCGATTGCACCTGCGAGATTATGTCCGCAGGTGCAAGACCGCAAAGCGGCTCAAGGGTCGCAAAAGCGGTAGGGAGCGGGGCTGGATGGAATTCACAGGTGCGAGGAATTTACCGCACCTGCGGGCTCGTAGATGTGGATGGAGAAGCGCAGAAGCGGGAGTGGTTTGGGGTTGGATGATCGCATGTGCGGGTGTTGTAGCACACATGCGGAGCCGCAGGTGCGGTCATGGCTGCGTAGGTGCGGAGTGGTGCTCGAGCTTGGGAGTCCGCAGATTCGGAGAATTTTCGCAGAAGCGGATGCGCACCTACGGTTAGATGGCCGCAGAAGCGGAAAAAGCTGGCACTTTGGGGGAAGTCGCATCTGCGAGGAAGCTTCCGCAGAAACGGAGCCGCAGACGTGCAAGGAGTTCCGCAGGTGCGAAAAGTCGGTTGGGCAGATTGTTTAGAAAATGGGGTTTTGCTCTTTTCACTCATTTTCTCTCTTGATTTGGGCGATTTTTGGAGAGCTTTAAGGGGAGATTTTCATCATTTATGGCAAGGTAAGTTATTCCCACCTATTGTAAGTTAAATACATAGATTTTATAAGGATGTAAACATGAAAATTAGTAGAAAGCGTGAAAGTTTGGTAGAAAATCTAGAATTTGGTATTTTTGAAATTTGACCACGAAATTGAACTTGGAATTTGAAATAAATTATAAATTTGAGTTCGTGGCGTTATGGATTAAGTTTATCTTTGAATATTTTTGATATATGAGCACGTGGGCCCGAGGGTTGATTTTATTAACTTTTTCGAGCGGAGTTGGTAATTTTTATAAATGGTTAAATTGTAAGCATTGGAGTATATTTTGATTGAATTACACGTTGTTTGTCTAGTTTCGAGACGTTTGGCTTGAGTTGAGATGTTAGAGAGGCGTTGGAGCCGATTATGGAACTTCGGAGCGAGGTAAGTCTCCTGTCTAACCTTGTGAGAGGGAAACTACCCCTAGGTGATATTTATTATTACGTGCAACTAGTTGTGGGTACTACGTATGCACGAGGTGACGAGAGTCCGTACGTGGCTAAAATATGTTTATGTCTGGGTAGACTTAGGACTTTATCATGTAATATTTGAATTGTTTGGACTCATTTTGCTAGCTTAATTAATTTAAATTTTAACTAAAACTGATTTGGAAACATATGAATATATCCGAGTTTTATGACCTTGAGTTGTTGCCAAGATATTTGATAAGTGTAAAGGGGTATATCTACTATGGTACTCATGTACTGTGTTGTAAGCAAGTGTCTCGTAATTCGATAACCTTCTTTCTTTCTTGTGGAGTGGGCCGAATGCCTCGACAGTATAATAGATGCATATATGGTTCGTACCGCTCGACCCTCGGCAATGTACATATTATTCTGGATCGGACCGATCGACCTCAGCATAATCGTGCGTCATATCGTTAGTACTCCGAATATTCACGAGATAATATTTCCACTGATGCTCGACATTTTATATGGTATTCCTTATTTATTTGATATCGACACTTGGTATTTTCTGAGCTGTTAAGATAGGATACAAAATCGAGAAATTCATACTTTAAAAGAAATATTTGGAAGATTATGTAATTTACAGATTCACCCCACTATCGTTGTGCACTTCATATCTGATATGAATTATTATATCATTTTATTTACGTACTCATGCTGCACTTTTGCACTAAATGTGCAAGATCTGACGGGTTCATCTGGTAATCATCTTGGCACGTGGGCGCACCTGTAGAGGAGACTTTATCTGATCAGCATTCCAGGCTAAGCATCGTAGACCATTGAGTCTCCATCGTACTATTTACTTTATCATGTATTATTCACATTCTGGACATATGCTGTATTATTATTAAAATGCCCATACACTTGTGACATCGGGTTTTGGGGTTATACTAGTTGATGCTTATGGTTTCGTACATCATTAACGCCTTTCAATTCTTTTTTTATAAGCTACATATGTTGTACGTCCCCGTGGATTTAGGATCGTAAATTGTATTAGGTAAAATATGTTATGGCACGTGGCCACCCAAGAAGGGGACATGTGGAACCTAAGCCGGGAGGACGAAAAACTGGACGTTGTTATCCCGTGTGTCACTCGAAAAGATAACGTTCATGAAGGCATTGAATACTCTGTACCCGGTAGCATTCAATGAGGAAAATTCCACATCATTAAGAGCAAATGACCCGCTACAAAGAATTTGATATTTATGTCCACCGTTACGTCTTCATCAATGCTCCTCATAATTGACATTAAAGAAGGGCACGACCCTAGTACCTTCTTCATAGATATAACTAATAAGCTCAATGATCATTATAAGGGAAACAAATTTTCTGGCCTAACTGATACTACATTCTATACAAAATTTTGATACAATTTTGCTTTCTCGCTCTTTGATCTAATTATTATTGTGCCCGGAAACCCTATTCTCAGACTCGCTAGATCTATCATTTCATCTACATTTTAAGGTTGAGTATTTTATATTTCGTTAGTTATTTTGCTATTTTTTGGATCAAATTAATTCACCTGTCTAGAAATCACGAATAAATTTAATTGTACCGTTTTACGGGTAAATAATTTGGTGCCCACCGTGGGTCCTAGACAGTCGTGCAATTAAATTGATCCTTGCTTTTTTTACTAACGTGTTTTAATTACTTTGTCTTAGCAAACAATCACAAAAAATGGCAGATAACATTGTTAACGGCACACGCAACCCTGAAATTCAAGGGGGGCATACTTATTTCAAGGATTCAATGAGTGACACTCGCAATGAGGAGAACGATGCTACACCGGTACATGACAGACGGTACCCTCGACAGATTCGGGACGCAACTCCTGATGATGCTGATGAGGAACATGCAGCGTATGCAGTAAGGGTCCTGCAAGAGCAACATGTAATCATTCTAGGCCATCTCACGTGGCATGATCAGGTTATGACGGAACTAAAACAGACGCTTTCAGATGCCTCAAATAATGTAAACAGGCGAGATCGAGTTCCTCCTGATATTCCCGCAAACCAGACGACGTAGAGAGTTGATAATAACACTCCCAAGGGCAAAGTTGGCGGGGTTGGGGGTAGTAGATACGATCTCAACAATGAGAATGATCCGTTCAAGGATGAACGTTTTCGGTGCATGAAGGAAGTAAACACCTGCATGGATCAAATTCCGGGTACACCACCAGTATTAAAAGGCCCAAACTCGAAGAAGTATATTCAATTACTGTATAAACTGAGCGCAACCCCAGAATTAATCCCGAAGCGGTTCAAAATACCTGATGTATGATGGAACTTCAGATCTACATGAGCACATTACCACCTACACAACAACGGTGAAAGGAAATGATTTGGCTCCTCATAAAATTGAATCTGTATTGCTAAAGAAATTTGGTGAGACTCTCACGAGGGGAGCTTTAACGTGGTATTAATTATTGCCGGAGCATTCCATAGATTCGTTTGAGATGCTCGCGGATTCTTTTATCAAAACTCATGCCGGTGCCAGAAAGGTACAAGCCCAAAAGGCCGACATATTCAGGATCGCGCAGGGAGAATCCGAGTTATTACGAGAGTTCGTTACCCGGTTCCAGAAGGAAATGATGTTACTACCGATAGTCCCAGATGAATGGGCAACAGAAGCGTTCACCAAAGGTTTAAATCCGAGAAGTTCGAATGCTTCCTAGAAGTTGAAGGAAAGTCTGCTCGAGTTTCAAGCGATGACTTGGGCGGATGTCCACAACCGGTACGAGTCAAAATTAAGGATCGAAGACGATCAAGTTGGCTTTCCATCGTCGACCAAAGGATGGGAGAAGAATAAAGGAAAAATGAAAGATGATATTGACACGGATAGACGGACTTTGAAGGGCCGACTTTTGCCATACGAGTGGACAGAAGGTCGTGGTAGGAGCTTCCGGACAATAAACAAGTTCACCGTTGATAGAATGACCGATCGTGGCTGGAACAACAGATCGCTGCAGGATAAAGAAATCTCGGGGTCACAAGATTCTTCTTACCAAAAGTTATCAGAGTATAACTTCAGCGTAGTAGAGTTGGTGTCAGCCACGAGAAATATCAAAGAGGCACGATTCCCGAGACCTACGAGATCTGATCCCAGCCAGAGGGATCCCAATTTATGGTGTGAATACCATGACACTAACGGCCACCTGACTGGGGACTGCCAACACATTCGGGAAGAAGTGGCAACACTATTAAAGAATGATCACCTCAGAGAATTCTTGAGTGACCGAGCTAAAAACAATTATGGTCGGAACAGGGGAAACGCGGAACCCTCGAAAGCTGGAGAAGAAGCCCCAGGCCAAGCGATCAACACGATCTTCGGAGGGAATGAGATTAATTGGCTCACCTTTTCTACGGCAAAGAAGAAGAAAGTATCGATAACTCTTAGCAAAAGGCCTCGAGAAGACGATATCACATTTACGGACGAAGATGTAGACGGATTGCTGCTACCGCACAATGACGCACTGATAATTTCTTTAAATGTGTTAGATTTTAAAGTTAAATGTATTTTAGTGGATTTAGGAAGTTCAGGTAATATCATACAATAGAGAGTACTAGAGCAATCTAAACTCACCAGAAGCATTGTCCCGGCAACAAAGCTCCTCGCTGGATTCAACCTTGCAAGCGTGACAACCCGGGGAGAAAAATGATACGCAATAAAAGCTTGAAAATGAATGTATTGTAGGGAGAGGGTTCAGTTATTTTTTTGTTGCGAGCGTAGGCTCCTCTAGAGTGACATAAGGAAACTGAAAAAATTACAATAGTGGTCCCTCACTTTTTAAAACTTTTAGTTTTGGTCTTCATGATCCCAAACTAATTGATTCAACCTTCTCTCACACAAACAATTAGTTTTGTGAGAGCACTTCTTTGTTTAAAATGTGGAATGTGATTCTAAAGGTGTATTTGGTATGAAGAAAAATATTAAAATAAATAATTTTCTTATTTATTTTCTATTTTTTTATATTAAGCAATAAACATTAATAAAATATAGTAAAAAGAATACTTCTAAAAGTTTTCAAAAAAATACAATAAACTTGGCTAAATTTTCTTCACATAAAGTACCCAAACTATTTTGTCCAAAAAGGTTTTCATAATCATGTAATCCTTATCATTTTACGATGAAAATTGTTAGCCTACACATTTTGAACTTTTTCTTTCTTTTCTTTGTTTTGGTAAGTTGGTATATGATTGATTAGTTGGACCTATTATTAAATTTTGCTTTATTACTTCAAGGAAAGTGGGTGTATCCTTATGGAAAGCAAATTAATTTCTAACTTCCTCAATCTATCATAAATAAATTACTTGTCATTCTTCTCAAACTTATTTCAGATTGCACTTACCTTAAATTGTGATTCTCAGAACTATATATAGCAAGAAAAGTGATTGGTATTTATACAAGTTATAACTCATCAAAAATTTGTTGCACACTTTACAGTTTTCAATATGGCTATGTGGAAGGGATCCATCACTTTGTTTTCCATAGTTTGTTTGATGCTTATCACAATAGGTATATATTTCTCCCTCTTTTACTTTCCCATCAAACGAAAATTCTAATTTTATATATGTTTGTATGCCTAAATATGAAATTGAATTCTTAACATAAAAGTATTTCATAATACAAATTGATTTAATTTTTGGAGTTTGAAGTATATAATTAATATAGCAAATCCAAAATAGTTNATTCCTAGGCTCGAAATCCCAAACGACCTCGATAACACCAAAACCTACTTTAAACCAAATTTAAAGAACTTTAAAACTTTCAACATGCCAACTTTAAACTTTAGGCGCCGAAACGCTCCCGGGTCATCCAAAACCCGATTCGAATACACGCCCAAGTCCAAAATTATCATACGAACCTATTGGGACCGCCAAATCCGGTTCCGAGGTTATTTACTACAAATATTGACTCAAGTCAAACTTACCCTTTTTAGCCAATAATAAGGAACTAAGTGTTCCGATTTTAACCCGAATCCTTCCAAACCCGAACTAACAATCCCCGCAAGTCATAAAACAGTAAAAGTACATGCGGGGAGTTTATTTAGGAGAACATGGTTCTAGAAAGTAAAACGACCGGTCGAATCGTTACATGAAAATTAAAAATCAAATTCTGAAACTATTTTTGAGAAAATATAATATAAAGAATACTTCTAAAAGTTTTCAAAAAATACAATAAACTTGGCTAAACTTTCTTCACATAAAGTACCCAATATATTTTGTCCGAAAAGGTTTTCATAATCATGTAATCCTTATCATTTTACACTGAAAATTGTTAGCCTACACATTTTGAACTTTTTCTTTCTTTCCTTTTCTTTGTTTTGGTAAGTTGGTATATTATTGATTATAGTTGGACCTATTATTAAATTTTGCTTTATTACTTCAAGGAAAGTGGGTGTATCCTTATGGAAAGCAAATTAATTTCTAACTTCCTCAATCTATCATAAATAAATTACTTGTCATTCTTCTCAAACTTATTTCAGATTGCACTTACCTTAAATTGTGATTCTCAGAACTATATATAGCAAGAAAAGTGATTGGTATTTATACAAGTTATAACTCATCAAAAATTTGTTGCACACTTTACAGTTTTCAATATGGCTATGTGGAAGGGATCCATCACTTTGTTTTCCATAGTTTGTTTGATGCTTATCACAATAGGTATATATTTCTCCCTCTTTTACTTTCCCATCAAACGAAAATTCTAATTTTATATATGTTTGTATGCCTAAATATGAAATTGAATTCTTAACATAAAAGTATTTCATAATACAAATTGATTTAATTTTTGGAGTTTGAAGTATATAATTAATATAGCAAATCCAAAATAGTTTGGGATTTGAGACATTGCAATTTATCATGTTTTTTCTAAACTGGCCTATAAAGTTGTATTATTGTCTAGTAACACTTGTTTTACACGAATTTTACTACTTTTTGTATGTTTCTACTTAAACATAAATATTTTAATACTTTATAACAAAAAATTAATTAATATTTGTTTATAGGCTTGCAGAGTGTGGAAGGTTCGGTCTTGTTTGGTGAACCATGCACAACATTTAGGGATTGCTTTAATTCTTGCGGTCATGGCGCAATCCCCTTTTGCCAGAATGGACATTGCAGTTGCGATAAACAGGAGGAGACTATTAGCATTTCTCCAACTGGAGCTATTAGAAAACTTTTACAGAATAATTAAGACTATGTAATTATACACAGGAATAATTGGTCTATTGAAATTTTCTTTAGTTGCTGAAAATAATAAAGACTCCAAAATAATGATTGAAAATTTTATCCATTTTTCGTTTATTTTAATCGCATGAAGACAAATTACTTCTTTTTTTTTATTATTATTTTTTGTTTTGTTTGGCATGACTTAACTTCTTACATACACTATAGTTCATCAATTTATGCTTTTGACTCCAGATTTAGAAAGTGAAAATCTGATATAATAATCCAAAAAACTAAATGAAAAAGGTAATTGAATTTGTGGATACACTTTAAAAATCAGGTTGGAAATAATGAAGATTTCTCTTCAATTTCAGTTTATGGATAGAAAAGATTTCTCTTTAATATCAAATTTTCGCATCTTTCCAAAGGTTATATATTGACCTCCTCTATTGATCAAAGACTAACTCTTCATCATTGTTTTTGTTATTAGGCTTGGCTTGAGCCTTTGGTTTATCGAAAATAACCACTCTACTAGCACAAGATAAGAGTAAGATTTGTATATACATTACCCTCTTAAAATCCCACTTGTGGGAGTCAAATTAAAGGAATTCAACAATTATAAACATATTTTAAGAATTATACTTTTTTCAATTTACACGGTATAATTTTTTCCGATGAAGGAGATTCAATCAAATCTCCGTTATTACATGTAGCTAGTGGTGACAAACGTGCGAATCGGGTCGGATATGGGCGGATACAAACTGGGTAATGCAAAAAAGGTTAAATTATCTGACCCTACCCATATTTAATACGGTTAAAAAAAGAGTTAACTCGCGGATAATATGAAATGGATATCCATATTATCCATGACTTCTTGAGTATGATCACTTTTCAGAGAATTCCTAATCTCTCACACTTAAGGAACCCCCAATTTGAGGCTTTACAAATGTAAAAGTTAAACACATTAGTTATTCATTGGTTATCCATTTTCTAAATGGATAATATGATTCTTATCCATATTTGACCCGTTTTTAAAAAGTTCATTATCCAACCTATTTTTAATGGATAATATGGATAAAAAACTGTTTTCTTTTAACTATTTTACCTCCGCTGCACGTAGCTCTACCCCTTGTGATGCCTCTTGATCGGTAAGAGTTGAGAACACTATGAGCAAATTACTTCTTCAAAAGAAGAGGGCTAAGAATAAGGCTAGCATTTGGGTAGAAACCTGTTAGGCGAAAATAGTAGCCAAGGACAAAATATGCAATATTTTCACATCGTTAAAGAACAAAATAATTGCTAGTATTCCACAATATATTGAGGGCCTACCCTTTTCTCTACCCTTTCTCAAAGAATAACAATTATCAAGCACCAAAGACGTGAAATTTAGTCGGTGAAATTTTACTAATCAATTTTCTTTCATTATCGAGGAAACATTATGTAACGACCTGATCGGTCGTTTTGAGCTCTAGCGCGTTGTTCAGTGGTTTGAAACCTTGAGTAGCTTCACTTTATGTTTTATGACTTGTACGCGTGGTCAGAATTGAATTTCGGAGTTGATTTGGAAAGAAAATTCTAAATTTAGAAGCTTTAAGTTGGAAGAATTGACTAAGGTTTGATTTTTGAGTAAACGACCTCGAAATCGGGATTTGAAGGTTCCAATAGATTTGTATGATGATTTCGTACTTGGACGTATGTTCGGGTCGAGTATCGGGTGGTCCGAGAGCATTTCGACGTCTATTATGCAAGGTTGGCATTTTAGAAGTTTAAGAAGTTCTTAAGTTTGATTTGAAATAAATTTTTGGTGTTATCGATGTCCATTTGGGATTCCGAGCCTTCGAATAGGTTCGTATTATGAATTATGACTTGTGCACAAAGTTTTGCGTCATTCCGAAATGTTTTGATATAGTTAGGACGCGTTCATCGAAGTTTGGAAGTTTATAAGTTTAAAGAAGGATTTCGATCATTGATGCGTAATTTTGATATTGTTTGACGTGGTTTGAGGTTTCAACTAAGTCCGTATACTGTTGTGGGATGTGATGGTATGTTTGGACGGGTCCCGAGGGCCTCAGGTGCGAATCGTATTGAAAACAGATCGAGTTTGGACTTGGAAGAACTGCTGAAGCTTAAGGCTTTTGGTGCGATTGCACCTGCGAGGTTATGGCCGCAGGTGCGAGACCGCAAAAGCGGCTCAAGGGTCGCAGAAGCAGTAGGGAGTGGGGCTGGATTGGATTCACAGGTGCGAGGAATTTACCGCACCTACGGGCTCGTAGATGCGGGTGGAGAAGCGCAAAAGCGGGAGTGGTCTAGGGTTAGATGATCGTAGGTGCGGGTGTTGTAGCGCACCTACGGAACCGCAGGTGCGGTCATGGCTGCGTAGGTGCGGAGTGGTGCTCGAGCTTGGGAGTGCGCAGATGCGGAGGATTTTCGCAGAAGCAGATGCGCAGCTACGGTTAGATGGCCGCAGAAGCGGAAAAAGCTGGCACTTTGGGGGAAGTCGCATCTACGAGGAAGCTTCCGCAGAAGCGGAGCCGCAGACGCGCAAGGAGTTCCGCAGGTGCGGAAAGTCGGCTGGGCAGATTGGTTAAAAAATGGGGTTTTGCTCTTTTCACTCATTTTCTCTCTTGATTTGGGCGATTTTTGGAGAGCTTTAAGGGGAGATTTTCATCATTTATGGCAAGGTAAGTTATTCCCACCTATTGTAAGTTAAATACATAGATTTTATAATAAAGTAAACATGGAAATTAATAGAAAGCGTGAGATTTTGGTAGAAAACCTAGAATTTGGTATTTTTGGAATTTGACCGAAATTGGACATGGAATTTGAAATAAATTATATATTTGAGTTCGTGGCGTTATGAATAAAGTTTATCTTCAAAAAGTTTTGAAATACGGGCACGTGGGCCCGAGGGTTGATTTTATTGACTTTTTCAAGCGGAGTTGGTAATTTTTATAAATGGTTAAATTGTAAGCATTGGAGTATATTTTGATTGAATTACACATTGTTTGACTAGTTTCGAGACGTTTGGCTTGAGTTGAGGTGTTAGAGAGGCGTTGGAGTCGATTATGGATATTCGGAGCGAGGTAAGTCTCCTGTCTAACCTTGTGAGGGGAAAACTACCCCTAGGTAATATTTATTGTTACGTGCAACTAGTTGTGGGTGCTACATACGCACGAGGTGACGAGAGTCCATACGTGGCTAAAGCATGTTTATGTCTGGGTAGACTTAGGACTTTATCATGTAATATTTGAATTGTTTAGACTCATTTTGCTAGCTTAATTAATTGAAATTTTAACTAAAACTGATTTAGAAACATATGAATATATTAGGCCGAGTTTTATCACCTTGAGTTATTTCCAAGATATTTGATAAGTGTAAAGGGGTATATTTACTATTGTGCCCATGTACTGTGTTGTAAGGACGTGTCTCGTAATTCGATAACTTTCTTTTTTTCTTGTGGAGTGGGCCGAATGCCTTGGTAGTATAATAGATGCATATATGGTTCGTGACGCTCGACCCTCGACAGTGTACATATTATTCTGGATGGGGCCGATCAACCTCAGCATAATCGTGCGTCATATGGCTAGTACTCCGAATATTCACGAGATAATCTTTCCACTGATGCTCGTCATTTTATATGGTATTCCTTATTTATTTGATATCAGCACTTGGTATTTTCTAAGCTGTCAAGGTAGGATACAAGATCGAGAAATTCATACTTTAAAAGAAATATTTGGAAGATTATGTAATTTACAGATTCACCCCACTATCGTTGTGCACTTCATATCTGATACGAACTATTATATTATTTTATTTGACCTCTAGTAAGTGTCGATATCGACACCTCGTCACTTACTACTTCTCCGGGGTCAGGTTAAATACTTACTGGATACGCGTTGATTTACGTACTCATGCTGCACTTCTGCACTAAATGTGCAGGATCTGACAGGTTCATCTGGTAATCATCTTGGCACGTGGGCGCACCTGTAGAGGGGACTTTATCTAATCAGCATTCCAGGCTACGCATCGTAGTCCACTGAGTCTCCATCGTACTATTTACTTTATCATGTCTTATTCACATTCTGGACAGATGTTGTATTATTATTAAAATGCCCATATACTTGTGACACCGGGTCTTGGGGTTATACTAGTTGATGCTTATGATCTCGTACATCATTAACACATTTCAATTCTTTTTTTATAAACTACATATGTTGTACGTCCCCGTGGATTTAGGAGCGTAAATTGTATTAGGTAAAATATGTCATGGCACGTGGCCACCCAAGAAGGGGACACATGGAGCCTAAGCCGGGAGAACAAAAAACTGGGCGTTGCTATCCCGTGTGTCACCGGAAAAGATAACGTTCATGAAGGCATTGAACACTCTGCACCCGGTAACATTCAATGAGGAAAATTCCACATCATTAAGAGCAATGACCCGTTACAAAGAATTTGGCATTTATGTCCACCGTTACGTCTTCATCAATGCTCCTCATAATTGACATTAAAGAATGGCACGACCCTAGTACCTTCTTCATAGCTATAACTAATAAGCTCAATGATCATTATAAGGGAAACGAATTTTCTGGCCTAACTGACACTACATTCTATACAGAATTTTAATACAATTTTGCTTTCTCGCTCTTTGATCTCATCATTATTGTGCCCGGAAATCCTATTCTCAGACTCGCTAGATCTGTCATTTCATCTACATTTTAAGGTTTAGTATTTTATATTTCGTTAGTTATTTTGCTATTTTTTGGATCAAATTAATTCACATGTCTAGAAACCATGAACAAATTCAATTGTACCATTTTACGGGTAAATAGTTTGGCGCCCACCGTGGGGCCTAGACAGTCGTGCAATTAATTTGATCCTTGCCTTTTTTACTAACGTATTTTAATTACTTTGTCTTAGCAAAATAATCACAAAAAAATGGCAGATAACACTGTTAGCGGCACACGCAACCCTGAAATTCAAGGGGGGCAACCTTATTTCGAGGATTCAATCAGTGACACTCGCAATAAGGGGAACGACGCTACACCGGTACATGACAGACGGTACCCTCGACAGGTTCAGGAGGCAACTCCTGATGATGCTGATGAGGAACATGTAGTGTATGCAGTAAGGGTCCTACAAGAGCAACATGCAATCATTCTAGGCCATCTCACGCGGCAGGATCAGGTTATGACAGAACTAAAACAGACGCTTTCAGATGCCTCAAATAATGCAAACAGGCGAGATCCAGTTCCTCATGATGTTCCCGCGAACCAAAAGACGTAGAGAGTTGATAATAACACTCCCAGGGGTGAAGTTGGCGGGGCTGGGGGTAGTAGATCCGATCTCAACAATGAGAACGATCCGTTCAAGGATGAACTTTTTCGGTGCATGAAGGAAGTAAACACCTGCATGGATCAAATCCTGGGCACACCACCAGTATTAAAAGGCCCAAATTCGAAGAAGTATATTCAATTACCGTATAAATTGAGCGCAACACCAGAATTAATCCCGAAGCGGTTCAAAATGCCCAATGTATGATGGAACTTCAGATCCACATGAGCACATTACCACCTACACAACAACGATGAAAGGAAATGATTTGGCTCCTTACAAAATTGAATCTGTGTTGCTAAAGAAATTTGGTGAGACTCTCATGAGGGGAGCTTTAACGTGGTATTCATTATTTCCGAAGCATTCCATAGATTCCTTTGAGATGCTCGCGGATTCTTTCATCAAAGCTCATGCCGGTTCCAGAAAGGTACAAGCCCAAAAGGCCGACATATTTAGGATCGTGCAGGGAAAATCTCAGATATTACGAGAGTTCGTTACCCGGTTCCAGAAGGAAATGATGTTACTACCGGTAGTCCCGGATGAATGGGCAGCTGAAGTGTTCACCAAAGGTTTAAATCCGAGAAGTTCGGATGCTTCTCGAAAGTTGAAGGAAAGTCTGCTCGAGTTTCAAGTGATGACTTGGGCGGATGTCCCCAACCGGTACGAGTCAAAATTAAGGATCGAAGATGATCAGGTTGGCTTTCCATCGTCGACCAAAGGACGGGAGAAGAATAGAGGAAAAATGAAAGATGATATTGACACGGATATACGGACTTTGAAGGGCCAATTTTTGCCATACGAGTAGACAGAAGGTCGTGGTAGGAGCTTCTGGACAACAGACAAGTTCACCGTTGATAGAAGGACCGATCGTGGATGGAACAACAGATCGCTGCAGGATAAAGAAATCTCGGGGTCACAAGATTCTTCTTACCAAAAGTTATCAGAGTATAACTTCAGCGTAGTAGAGTTGGCGTCAGCCATGAGAAATATCAAAGAGGCACGATTCCCGAGACCTACGAGATCTGATCCCAGCCAGACGGATCTCAATTTATGGTGTGAATACCATGACACTAATGGCTACCGGACTGGGGACTGCCAACACATTTGGGAAGAAGTGGCAACAATATTAAAGAATGGTCACCTCAGAGAATTCTTGAGTGACTGAGCTAAAAACAATTATGGTCGGAACAGTGGCAACGCGGAACCCTCGAAAGCTGGAGAAGAAGCCACACACCAAGCGATCAGCACGATCTTCGGAGGGAATGAGATTAATTTGGTCACCTTTTCTTCAGCAAAGAAGAAGAAAGTATCGATAACTCATAGCCAAAGACTTCGGGAAGACGATATCACATTTACGGATGAAGATGCAGACAGATTGCTGCTACTGCATAATGACGCACTGATAATTTCTTTAAATGTGTTAGATTTTAAAGTTAAATGTGTTTTAGTGGATTCAGGAAGTTTAACTAATATAATACAATAGAGAGTACTGGAGCAATCTAAACTCACCAGAAGCATTATCCCGGCAATGAAACTGCTCGCTGGATTTAACCTTGCAAGCGTGACAACCCGAGAAGAAATTTTGCTGCTCACGAACATCGAGGGAGTAATGAAGACAACTCTCTTCGAAGTGGTAGATGGATACATGTGGTATAGTATTATCTTGGGAAGACCATGGCTGCACGAGATGAAAGTCGTGCCTTCAACATATCACCAATTATTAAAGTATCCGACATCCGAGGGGATCAAACAGTTAAGGGGTGATTTATCGGCAGCAAGAGAAATGAATGAAATTTCGGTCTCGAGTAGCAAAGGAAATGAACGTGCGGTATAGCAATTACTAAAACTGGCACCTGTCCCCGAACCAGAGGATGTTAGCCCGAGGGAAGAAGAGACGGAACAATATCAGGTACCAAGGTATTTTCAAGTCCACGGCAGAAGAACTAGAGCAAGTTGCGTTGTTCGAAGAATTCCTAGAAAGAAAATTCCATTTGGGAATATGACTGCACCCGGAGCTCAGGTATGCTTTTATTGAATTCCTTACAATTAACGCCGATTTTTTTGTATGGTCGCATGAGGATATGACAGGAATCCCGACGGAGGTAGTCGTGCACAATTTAAGCTTGGACCCCAACATACCTCCGGCAAGGAAAAAGAAGTGTCATATTGCTGAAGCAAGGAATAAATTCGTCAAAGAAGAGGTAACATGTTTACTTAATATTAGTTCAATTCGAGAGGTAAGATATCCGGACTGGCTAGCCAGTGTAGTAGTGGTTCCTAAGAAAAATAATAAATTTTGCATGTGCGTATATTATAAGGATCTTAATAAGGCATGCCCGAAAGACTCATTCCTATTGACAAATATTGATCAAATGATTGATGCCACGACCCATGTAATAGTTAATGAGTTTTCTCGATGCTTATTTTGGGTACAATCAAATCAAGATGAACCCAGAAGATCAGGAAAAGACTTCGTTTATAATAAAGTTTGGTACATATTGTTATAATGTGATGCCCTTCGGGTTAAAAAATACCGAAGCCACTTATCAACGGCTCGTGAATAAGATGTTAGAAAAACAAATTGGAAAGACTATGGAAGTATATATAGACGATATGCTCGTTAAGTCTTTGAATGCAGGTGACCACCTGAAGCATTTGCAAGAAACATTCGACATCCTGAGAGAACATAATACGAAGCTTAACCCCGTGAAGTGTGCTTTCGGGGTCAGTTTGGGTAAGTTCCTATAATTCCTAGTCTCACAAAGTGGAATTGAGGTAAATCCCGACAAAAGCAAGGCCATAGAGGACATCCCGGATCAATTGTCTAACATAAAAGAAGTCCAGAGGCTCACAACGAGATTTGGCAGATTTGAGCAAGTTCATTTCCCGATCATCGGAAAAATGTCGTTGCTTCTTTGCACTACTAAAAATGAAAAACAATTTTGAATGGAAATCGGAGTGTCAGCAAGCCTTGAAGGAGTTGAAGAAATATTTGCCAAGCCCTCCGTTGCTCTCAAAACCAAAAGAAGGTGAAACATTGCTAGTCTACCTCGCGGTTTCAGAAGTTGTGGTAAGTGCAGTTTTAGTCCGAGAGGATAAAGGTATGCAATCTCCCATTTATTATGTTAGCAAAATTTTAACGGGAGCAGAAACTCGCAACCTACATCTGGAAAAGCTGGCCTTAGCTCTCATAGTCGCCGCTCAGAAGCTGAGGCCCTACTTTAAATGCCACCCGATAGTTGTGGTGACAACTTTCCCTTTGAGGAATATCCTCCATAAACCCGAGCTCTCGGGTAGATTGGCCAAATGTGCTGTCAAAATGAGCGAATTCGATATACAATATAAACCAAGGACTGCAATTAAGTCACAAGTCTTGGCTTACTTCGTGGCCGATTTTAGTCCGGGACTATCGCCTCTGGCAGCCAAGGAGGTAATAATGGTGTCAAAATCGACATCGGGCGTTTGGATCTTATTTATGGACGGAGCTTCAAACGTAAAAGGGTCCGGGCTCGGAATAGTCTTGGTCACGCCTTCGGGGGAAACCTTAAGGCAAGCCATCAGAACGATTCCTTTAACAAATAATGAAGCGCAGTACAAAGCTTTGATTGCAGGGCTCGAATTGGCCCGGGGGCTTGACTTCGAAGTCATCGAAATCAAATGTGATTCACAGTTGGTGGTAAATCAGGTCTACAGAATTTTTGACACCAAAGAGGAACGTATGAAACAATACGTGGAAAAGGTTCAGGTTTTATTGGTGCGATTCTGGGAGTGATCAATTACTCATATCCCGAGGGAAGATAACGCGAAAGCAGATGTATTGGAAAATTTGGGCTCATCGACAAAAATCCAGGGATCGGAATCAGGGATAGTAGAACAACTGATGAACTCAGCCTTGGACACAGATGGTTTCTATGAGGAGAATTCGACTAGTTTGTTCTGGGATTGGAGAAACAAAATAATCGATTATCTCGAGCATAGAAAGTTTCCTGAAGACCCCAAAGCATCAAGAGTGTTAGGCGCCAAAGCTGCACGATATAGCTTCAAGAAAGTCCAATTGTACAAAAAATCCTTTCGAGGCCCGTTGGCTCGATGCTTAGGAGCATCAGAAGCTAGCTATGTCATGAGAGAAGTCCATGAAGGGATATGCGGCAACCACTCTGGTGCAGATGCTTTGGTGCTAAAATTAGTTCGGATAGGATATTACTGTCCCCGTGTGGAACAAGATGCCAAAGACTTCGTACGAAAATGTGATAAGTGCCAATGCTACACACCACTAGTACATCAACCGACAAAACCCCTACATTCGGTTTTGTCCCCATGGCCATTCATGAAATGGGGGATGGACATCATCGGATCGCTACCACCGGCTCCTAGAAAGGTAAGGTTTCTTTTAATTTTGACTGACTATTTTTCTAAATGGATGGAAGTAGGTCCTTATCAAAAGATCAGAGAATGTGAAGTGGTCGACTTCCTATGGGAAAATATAATTTGTAAGTTTGTAATACCAAAGGAGATTGCATGCGACAACATGCTACAGTTTATCGGCGCAAAAGTTACAAAGTTCCTTAAAGATTTGAAGATAAAGAGGATCACCGCTTCACCTTATCATCTGAGCGCAAATGGTCAAGAAGAATCAACTAACAAAGTAATTATTCAAACTATCAAGAAAAGGTTGGAAGTGAGAAAAGGCAACTGGCCCGAAGAATTACCTGGGGTTCTATGGGCCTACCAAACAACGGCCAAGTCAAGCACAGGAGAAACCCCTTTTTCCCTTGTGTACGACGCAGAAGCTTTGATACCAGTGATAACCTTAAGGTATTTCCATGCGGACGAAGAATCGAACAACGAAGCAATGCTAATCAACTTGGAGCTACTCGAGGAGCGTAGGGACTTGGCACATATAAGAATGGCAGCTCAGAAACGAAGAATGAAGCGATATTATAATCAAAGATCCAACCTCCGATATTTCAGAGTAGGAGACTTGGTCTTGAGGAAGGTAACTCAAAACACCCGAGAACTCAATGCGGGCAAGTTAGGCTCAACATGGAAAGGCCCTTATCGGTCTTCAGTTATCAATGGGAAATGATCGTACGAGTTGGAGAACCAGAAAAGAGACAAGTTGCCCAACAACTGGAACGTGGCTCACCTCCAAAGATATTACTGCTGACGAAAAATAGTAAAACGGAAAGTATGTGCTGCATTTTTTTCCCTTCGTTTAGTTTTTGCCCCAATCTAGTTTTTCTGGCAAGGTTTTTAATGAGGCAGCGATGGAAACCATACTACGAAGATAGCAGTGATAATAACTTTGATAAAAAGGCAAACAAACAAGTTTCCACTCGGGGATGATTAGATAGTCTTTACTTTGATATCAAATTCCCACCGGGAAGTTAAGTTTGTTGTCGAGCAGAGGTTACCTGACCGTTTACGAGCACAAACCACTAGAGGACTGTTAGGTATTCTTTCGCTCGATAGCATGGATTCCTAAGGGGAATCAAAGTATGTTTCTGAGTGGAGGATTACCTAGCAATTCATTGGTGGAGCCTTCGAGGGTGCAAGACTTCCAGTGTTCCAATTAGCACTCTCCCCCTTCGAACACTGGGGGAATAATATGAGGATACGGTAACAATGATTGCCACATCAATCAGGAACGAAAATCCGGAAACAAAATGCTTCATCGGGACCGGGGATTGCACAACCAGCCCCGTAGAAACAAGTTGTACAAGAAAGCCACATGTAATGGCAATTTCTTTTTGCATAGCAAGATGCTTATGTATTTTTTGAAATAAAAGGAATAAAATGAAATCCTTTTGCTTTTATCTTGTTTCTTGTTTGAACGATGAACTAACTTTTTCATTTGAAAGTTAAACAAGTACTTCAAATGTTAGTGACGTAATGAACACGAAACGTCCTTTTCAAGAGCACCGTAAACATAAGAGTGACCTCTCTTATAAAAACCCTCACGTTAAAGGTTTGGTTCCGGAAGAATTTATGCCTAGAATAAAAATGCTATCGGGGAAAAATACACTCGAAGCCGCATATGAAAAGAACTTAAAAAGCAAACTTGTACAAATACTTATAAAAACCTTCACGTTAAAGGGTTGGTTCCGAAAGAATTTATGTCCGGAATCAAAAATGCTATCGGGGAAAAATACACCTAAAGCCGCATATGAAAAGGACGCAAAAAGCAAACTTGCGCAAATACTTATTGAAAACCTCACGTAAAAAGGATAATTCTCGGAAACAAAGTTTGAAGAAAATGCATTCGAGACCACATACAGAAAAATGTGAACATAAAAACATGCGCAGAATCCTTAAAAGAATACAAGGGTTAAAAAACATACACGAATATTCAAGCAAAAGTAAGACTCAAACAAACATTTCGGCAAAAGTATGTCTTCATTTACAAGAACGTTCCAAAAGAAATACAAAACAGGAAAAGACAAATAAAGCTAAACTGCAGTACTTCCGGGCCCAGGAGAAAGAGAAGTGTCCGCGTCCCTAAGAGTGGTAGACGGTTCCACCGATGGCTCGAGATTTTCCCCAGTCTGATCTTCAAAATCTTCGCTCTCTGATTCTTCTTCAGTTCCCAAAAATTCGGAACCAGAACCAGATGGGCCAGATATATCAGACCTCGATGGAAGGTCAATCTTAGCGGCTAACTCAATCTCGCGTGCCTTATCAATTCGGCATCAATATCAATTACACCAACTTTGGCTTCTTCCAAGGTTTTTCTCCTCATGTTGTACATGGCGTAAGTCAGCGCTTGAATGTTTCTTTGAGTTGGGTTGTCTCGGCAGAAAGATTTTCCCGAGAGGACCTAACCAATTTAAGGCTGACATCAAGCTCGCAAATAGTTGAACTAAAGAGCCTGTTATGCTCGATAGTTTTCCTGTACTTCTCTTCTAGCTGGGCATGTTTCGTCCCCGTGGCAGCAACCTCTTCAACTTTGGAGTTCAAGGCTGCTTCAAAGTTAGTTACCCTCCCAGTAGCAGCAGCCTCGCACTCGGTTGCAACAAGAGTGGCGTCTTAGACTTCAGCCCATTTATCCTTGGCTTCATCAAATCTAGCCCTCAGCGGGCCAACTCTTTGGCTGAGGGTTATCACTTCTTGCTCGATTTTCTTCAAACGAGCTTCCAAAATGACGGCCTTGGTGGCTCTGGTCTCCAGTTCTGAGAAACGGAGAATGGTTTGGTCCCGTTCTACCAAAAGCTGATCCCGTTTAGAAGCAAGTCCTTCCTTCTCATGAATAAACTTTGAAAGCCCTCAGAAGCAAGAAAGTTGGCCTGCAAAACAAGAGGTAAAACTTAAAATACATTCATTCAAGTAGGATAAATAACAGAGTAAGAAAGAAGCGTAACGTTGTAGCGTTATGTATAGCATTGTTCAACAAACACTCTCCCGAGAATGTCTGAATCTCTTCCCAATCCTTCTCTGAAGCCAAAGTCTTCAGATAGTTAGTAAGCTCCACCGGCCGGGAAAGATGATTGCACCTGGTAGAGACCAAAAGAGTAACATTCATCCTCCTCTGAGGATCTTCAGAAGGGGCAGCATAATTTTGCCCCAAATTTCCATGAACTGGGGACTGTGGAAGAGGAACGCCTTCTTCATGGTCAGGTGTGGCCGTTGGAGATGATGTTGCTGGTGTTGGAGAAGATGGTGATGAAGCTGATGGGGTAGAAGAATGAGAAACATATGTGTCAAAAGCAGCATTGGATGTTGGGTACTTGCCAACTGAAGACAGCAAGGACTCGGTACTCTGCCTCGCAGTAACGGTCACAACAATTGAGGCCCAAGAACGGGAGTTAGCATTATTTATCAAATCAAATTCTCCCCAAAGTGCCGAGACATTATCCTCGGTTGGTATGACTGTCTCAACAGGTTGAGCATCTTATTGAGATGATAAGGATCGTCGCCTTCTATGAAGAGAAGCTCTCTCATCACTAGCTTCTTCATCGCCATCAATCATCACAGTGTCTATGACCGGCCCGGAAGGAGGACCAGGCGTCATCGCCACCGGAGATAGCTCGGGGATAGCAGTCTCCGCCCGCTTATTCTTCTCCCCAACCACGTAGGAACGTCTTCTCTTCGCTTGCTTATCTTCTGCCCGAGGACTCCGTGAAGATGTGGTTACACCCGAAACATACCCAGAGATACATGTTCGAGTGAGAGCTTCCTGAAATAGCCTCGCTGTATCAGTGGGATCAGCCAAAGCATCCTCCTCGGGGATAGTAACAGAGCTCGCAGGTAGTCCTAATTTCATAAACAAGCCAGAAGGGTTCAATCTATATGCAAAGCAGAGAAAGATGGAAGCGAGGTAAGTTCAAATTACCGTGATTTTTGGCCTTCCACCCGTATTTCGGGGCGAGCTCTTTCCACAAGCAAGTTTTGGGCATTGTGATGTCTAAAATTTTCTGAACCCACCGGTCTAATACTTTCACCACCTGTGGGACCCATCTAGTTGCTGAAACATACGAAGAATGAAAACACATCCATAAAAGATGTATTAATGAAAGAAGGAATATTAGAGATGTTACGAGCGCGGTTCCAAGCTGCCGGAAAGGATGAAGCCGTTGTTGGAATAATATTGCTAGTGGCAACCGCGGTGAACCATTCCGTCCACCCGCAGTCATTATTATCATCCATTATAGTCAACAAAGCATGGTGACCTCGTTTGCAGAGATTTATCATACCCCTGCCCCCTCCCGGAAAATCTTGGGGGAGTATAGCTTCATCATGTGAGCTAATGTTAGCTCCTCTCCAGTTTCTTGGCAAAGCGTCGAAGACAAGCAAACGTCCTCCACACAGAAGGACTTACCTGTGCCAAACACACCTGATAGCGGAGGCAAAATTCCGCAATCATGGAATCAAGCTCTCCACTCAAAGAAAACGCACCCAAAGTAAAGGGATACGTGTAAAAGTATGTAAAACCTTTCTTGGGAAGGGTCACTCGCTATGATAGATCGGGAGCGATGATATCCAATTCATGGCAAAGACAATCTTCCTTCACAGCGGGAATACTAAAAGGACAAATGGAGGAAGGGTACCTGCTAACAAACTATGTACGAGAGTTAGCA
Organism: Nicotiana otophora; assembly: GCA_000715115.1. Taxonomy (NCBI): domain Eukaryota; kingdom Viridiplantae; phylum Streptophyta; class Magnoliopsida; order Solanales; family Solanaceae; genus Nicotiana; species Nicotiana otophora. Next base: position 27,537 of record AWOL01S0037180.1, on the reverse strand, counting down.
GAAGGGAGTTTCTCCTCAAAATCCTTTGCGGTATTGAGTCTTTTTGGTATGATGGAGTCTACAGTTGGAGAGACAAAGTCGTCGGTTTTTTTTTTTGCCTTTTGAAGAACCAGTATATTTTGAGGAGGAAGCCATCGAAAAAGAAAAAGGATTTTTTCTGTTTGAAGAAAATGAAGACTCAGTAGGCGAAATAAGATGAAGGAGGTTGGAATACAAGGGGGAAAGTTGTTACGTATAAGTAAAGTTTTGGCAGCTTAATCCTTGGCTAAGATTACCTCGGTAACCGACAAAAGGCGTGCTAACTCATGGGAAGATGCTTGTTCAGGGCATTAATTGTGTAGAGACAGACGTCTAATCAACCGTCAGTGGCCTTCAAAAGGAATTATAGTAATTCCCGCCAAAAGAGTGTTTCTACCAACTTCGCGCTAACACAAAGTTATGTCATCGGAAAGTAGGGGAGCTATGTGTATTAGGTAAAATATGTTATGGCATATGGCCACCCAAGAAGGGGACACGTGGAACCTAAGCCGGGAGGACGAAAAACCGGACACAGTTATCCCGTGTGTCACCGGAAAAGATAACATTTATGAAGGTATTGAATACTCTGCACCCGGTAGCATTCAATGAGGAATATTCCACAACATTAAGAGCAACGACCCGTTACAGAGAATTTGACATTTATGTTCACCGTTACGTCTTCATCAATGCTCCTCATAATTGACATTAAAGAAGGGCACGACCCTAGTACCTTCTTCATAGCTATAAATAATAAGCTAAATGATCATTGTAAGGGAGACGAATTTTCTGGCTAACTTACACTACATTATATACAGAATTTTAATACAATTTTGCTTTCTCGCTCTTTGATCTCATCATTATTGTACCCGGAAACCCTGTTTCCGGACTCGTCAGCTCTGTCATTTCATCTACATTTTAAGGCAGAGTATTTTATATTTCAACAGTTATTTCATTATTTTTTGGATCAAATTAATTCACTTGTTTAGAAACCACGAACAAATTCAATTGTACCGTTTTACGGGTAAACATAAATCTCTTTCCTTATTAAAAACTATTATTTCGAAAGTAATAAAATGAGTAATTAAATGGATAAATCACCATTGGCTTGCCTGAAGGCAGCGTTAGGTGCCATCACGACCTATAGTGAATTTTGGGTCGTGACACATTGGATAGTAATTGAAAACTTGCTTAAAATTTGCATCCGGTTAGAGGTTCAGCTAAATGAGAGTATCAACTGTAATACATTTGATTCAAAGTATGTTAACTCAAGCCCAGCACGTTACTCTATCTTTCTACAATTATTTTGAGTGGAAAATTAGGAAATTGCAAAAGCAATATAAAAATTTGTATAAAATAATATATATATATATTGATTAACCAAAAGAAATTAAGATTAAAAATTGTATTCTAAAACTATTATCGACAAAAAATAAAGTCAGAAAACACTTGTAGATGTTCTCAAAAACACAATACACTTGGTTGAAAAATCTTCACAAAAGGAAACTCTTATATTTTGACCAAAAGAGATTTTCACAATCATGTAATCCGTCTTATTTTACATTAAAACTTCATTAGTCTACACATCTTTGACTTTTGGTTTTTCCTTTTCTTTTNTCTAAAACTATTATCGACAAAAAATAAAGTCAGAAAACACTTGTAGATGTTCTCAAAAACACAATACACTTGGTTGAAAAATCTTCACAAAAGGAAACTATTATATTTTGACCAAAAGAGATTTTCACAATCATGTAATCCGTCTTATTTTACATTAAAAATTCATTAGTCTACACATCTTTGACTTTTTGTTTTTCCTTTTCTTTATTTTAGTAAGTTAAATATGCTAGTGATTATTATTGGACCTGTAACTAGATATTGCTTCATCACTATTAGGAAAATGGTTGTGTCGTACTATGGAAACCAAATTGATTTCTTACTTCCTCAAATTATCGTAAACAAATTACTTGCCATTCTTCTTAAAGTCATTTCAGATTTTATTAACTTTAAATTGGAACGGTCCTCAAAACTACATATAGCAAAAAAAGGGATAGGTATTTTTGTAAGTTTCAACTAGTCACGAGTTTGTTCTACACTTTTCAACATGGCAATGAGGAAGATATCGTCCATCACTTTGTTTTCCATGGTTTGTGTGATGCTTATCACAGTAGGTATTTCTCCCACTAAACGTCATTCAAATGGAAATCCTAGTTGCAGATATGTTTGTATGCTTAACATAAAATTAATATTTTGTATTTAATGTTTGGATTCTGAGTAAAAATTCATGTTCACACAACATTGTTCCTAAAGATCTATGATTTCAGGGACTTCTTTAGGCAAAGGCTTTTAAGATTATTTTCAAGATATGATCTATCAAATGGTTGCAAGATTATCCCAATAGTATACCAAGTTTGGTATTAAAGTTTATTTGTTTTTGCTATAGTTTGCACTAAATTTGATGTTTTAGAAGAGTATTTTGTTCTAGTTAAAGGCTTGTATGTCCTCATAATAATACGTGCATATAGATTAGATCCAGGTTTAAATAGTACTCTATCGGGTCATTTGGTTTGAAGACAAGTTATGCCGTGATTAGTTATGCTGAGATTAGTTATCCTGGTATTATTTCTTATTGATTGTTTGATATGTTGCATTAATCCTGGGGTCGTCAATTTTACTGCTTCATCCTGGAATAACTTATTCTTAAATTACTATTCCACTCTGTGATAGATTTAAGTTATCCCGGTACTATTTTTAATCCTGTGATAACTTATCTCAAATTTAGTAACCAAACAAGGGACAAGGCGATCCAAACTAGTTTGGGCTAGGAGCTGCAACTTACCATATTTCTTCTAACCTGGCTTTGCTATAAGATGGCCTATAAAATGGTACTATTTGTCTAGTGACATTATATTTTACATGAGTTTGGTATTTTTGTGTTATCTTTACTTAAATATAAAAATTTGTATTACTTTATGATGAAAATTTGACTTTTATAGGCTTACAGAGTGTGGAAGGTTCGGTATTTATAGGTGAACCATGCAAAACATCTAAAGATTGCTTTGATTTTTGCCGTGGCGCGACCCCATTTTGCCAGAATGAACATTGTATTTGCGAGGTTGAGGAGGAGGCTATTAGTAATTCTCAAGCTGGAGCTATTAGAAAAATCTTACAACATAATTAGGAGTATGTGACTATACATAATATATACATAATAAGAACAATTGTTCTATTGAAATTTTCTTTAGTTGTTGGTTGAAAATTAATAAAGATCTCAAATAATGAATGACAAATTTGTCTATTTTTTCGTGTATTTTAATAGCATGAAGACTGGTTACTTCATTTATTCTTTCTTCTTTTTCTATATTTTTCATGGCAGGATTTAACTTCTTAAATCTTGTTCATTAACTTGTGCTTTTGTTTTGAAAAATAGTACGTGAAACTTTGATATATATAGTAACTCAGAAAACTAAATGAAGTATTACTGAATTTGTGTATTACGCTCAAAACCAATGGTGATGAAAATGATGAAGATTCGTTTCTTATTTCTTCTTTTTTCGAGAGAATTACTCTGCAAATTCAAGACGTCATAATGATCAAAACGGTTAGTGCTGTACTTGCATCTCAAAGATGAATCTCATCACTATCCGTGTTATCAAAGTGCGCTAAAAGTGCCCATAAGGCTGAAGCGCGGCTCAAAACATGTTGAGTACTTCGCCTCGCTTAGTGGACAATATTATCAGCAAAGCACTAGGGCATATTTTTCTTTGCCAATGAGCGTTGTAATCCTGAAGAGTCAACACTAAGCAATTGATATTTCACTTAATTGTAAATTTTCTTCAATTTCTTTGTTGATACACGCTTATAGATATTAGTTTTGTAGTTTTTCTTGCCTTTCTTCATTAAAACCAACGTTTTAAATGCGCTTTGAGCTTAAAACCCCAACAAATCTTAAAATATTTTTACTTTTTTTGCCTTTGATAACACTTATGACTATGAAGATGGGTGTATCCAGTTGGGACGTGAGCACATGTTTTGTACTGAATCAAACTCATATAGTAATTTCCTTTAATTCACTCTTAAATGAAATTTGCATTACATTACAATTTCTTATATAGGAATAAACCGACTAAATCCCCATTTTCTAGTCATTATTAATTCAGTCACCATAGAATTAACATATATATATATATATCATATCCTGAAAACTTAACCTTTTTCAAAACTCCTAACAAGTGAGATTATTCCCAGTATCTACACCAAGTTGCTGACAATACTCAGTGTAATATTGAATCCTTCTGGCAACAGGCTCTGGATTTCCACCATTACACTCAAGCGGACCATTAATGGCTCGAATCGTAGCCCCGAAACCTTGGCCAGAAGTTATGAGAGAATGGCAATTATTCATCCAATACCACAACGCAGTTTTGAATGCTATGAGACTGTCTCTAGCCACGATATCGGGGTCGTTTACGCCATCGAATCCGATGTCTTTCCCCGCCGGTCCATAGTTGAAATTCCATGACAATTGTATCGGTCCACGGCCGTAATATTTCTTTCCTGGGACACAAGGGTACTCTGCATTTGTCTCGTCACAATAGTCCCTAGATGCACCATTTATCTCATTTCTGTAGCACATTTCTGCATAAAGTGAAGAAAAAAAAAAGAAACTGTAGTGTGAGTTGCGTAAAATTGCTATATAATGTTATATGGAAGTTGTCATGTAGTCGTGAAAATGTGTGCCATAGTATACAAGATTGTAACGAACAGTTTATACAATCAACTCACTTAAAAATTAACTCTATGTAATTTTTATGGCCAACATAGATATGCAGGACATGATAAATGACCTATTAGTGCCAGAGCTATATATGTGTTGGCAAGAGGATTCAATCGAATCCCTTTTTAAAAATAGTTACATCGTTCATATATAAACGATCTCTTTTTTTTTTATTACCAAAAAAAATGATCTCTTTGTTTTTTTTTAATTATGTGTAAGTAGTTGAGTCTCCTTGAGCAGTAACAAAGAGGTTCAACAATTGCTTTAGATCATATGTTCAAATCCTATTGTATCAATAAGTCAAGCCAAAGCTTGGTTTAGATGAAACCACAGCTTATTCAGTAGATCCACCGCTGCTTTAATCATGTGATATCATAGTATCAATTTTTTTACGCTATTAGAATATAAAACTTAAATTAAAAAAAGGTAACAAACAGTAGAAGGTTGTAAGGAAAAAGGCTCACGTCCAGTCTCATGGGTAACATGAGCAAAGAAAGCAGCAATTTCACGCTTATTATCATCAGAAGAACCAGCAGTTGCAAATAGAGGATAAGACCCGAGAGCTTCAAGAAAGGCAGATCTTGTGTAAAATCCTTTGCCTTCACAGTTTGGAGCAGCTTGATTAGCAATTCCATTGAAAAATGGTTCAGAAACAATTTGAGAAACTGATGAAATTCCATAGTTTGCTGTAATAAAACAAGGCCCCCCTTTACAGCCTTGACCACAATATGCATTTCCAGTGCCACAATAACCCCATCTGCTGCAGCACAAACCTTCCGCACACCCACAGTTTTGAGCCAAGATTAATTTTGGAATAAATATGGCTATAATATAAATAAATAAAAAGAAGTGCTTTCTTGAACCACAGTTAATCATTTTTCAGTGAGGAACTAGACTGGATATGGAGGAAAGACTAAAGCATAGAAGTATTTATAGAAGCAAAAAGACTGAGCCGGTAATAATGTTGAAAATTGTTTAATATTTCAGCAACTTTAATGTGAACTTTATAGGTATAGATGCACTTTAGATTAGTTTGAGTATTGCACTTTATTAGGAAGGATATGGTTTTGTCATAACTCATAGGGTCTGCCTAACACTCTATCTATTAAAAAGAATTAGTTGATCACAAGAACCCCTTGACGCTTTTTGATAAATGTGCAAAGACCTACCTTCAAGTTTTAAGAATTAATTTGTAAGTTCTCTCTTATTTCAGGTTGTTCAGAAGCGACTAAGCGTCCCTTGACAAGATAAATGCTAATGTTAGTATTTGTGGCTAGTATTATAATTCGTACAAGATAAAAGAGTTTAATATTCGTGNCAAGAACCCCTTGACGCTTTTTGATAAATGTGCAAAGACCTACCTTCAAGTTTTAAGAATTAATGGTAAGTTCTCTCTTATTTCAGGTTGTTCAGAAGCGACTAAGCGTCCCTTGACAAGATAAATGCTAATGTTAGTATTTGTGGCTAGTATTATAATTCGTACAAGATAAAAGAGTTTAATATTCGTGCAATTAAATCATCTTATATACTATTTGTACTTGTGTTTATATGTATGTATGCATTGTCTGATTCTAGTTTTCGATAAATTCAATAATGTTTATTTTCATGAATAAATTTTTTATGACATATTAGAATTACTTTAGAATTTGCATGGAACTTAATTTTGAATTTCAGAATGATATTTTTTCACTTCCTTAGAGATTCGAGTGTAATTAAATATTATATTCAACTCTAGTGTTGATAACTTTGCACCTTAAAACATTAAGCTTGGAACTAAAGGAACGTCACGTCGCCTGGCAAGCAATTATTAATAGGTAAATTTTGATGGTTTCTATTTTACGCTACGTTAATTTCAACTATTTCATATGTGATACACCCAACCCAATTATTGACAAAGGTTTTCGGAATTATGAAGAATGATTGGGTGACTACAATGATAAAAAGGGATGATTCACACAAAAGAGACTTTGTGGGGATGATCTTAGGGGAATGTCCCCAAAATATTAAAAAAAAAAACTCTCCTTTTCAAGGGTTTTTCTATCGAATTAAATTATTCATCGAAGCTTACTGGATGTGAGCACGTAATTTTTGCTCGACATATAAAATCGCTCCTAAAAAGTCAAAAATAGTTTTTAAGTGCTTTTCGTAGAACTTTTAGGAATTTTGTTGGTTTATTTTATTGCATTAATAGATTATTTTCCCATATTGCATCGTTAGTAATGTTTTAAAGCCATGAAAATCATAATTATTTTTTGTTCATTGAACTTTTCCTAGATTTTGATTGCATCATTAGCCTTTAATTGCACGTACTAGTATCTTTAAACGGAAATTAATAATAATAAAAATTAACAATAATAATAAAATTACACTAGTTGTGTCTTTTACATTTTTGGCTAGGTAATTAGTTTAATTTTAATTATTTTGAGTTAGTTAAAGGCTAATTAGGCCTAGTTTGCATTTAGATTCAATTTGATTTAAGTGGATTAATGTTTTTTTTTGGTTAAATGAAAAAATTTTATTCAACCAAGTATAATTATTTACAAGCACACCTGCTCATTGGACTCTAGAGACAGGATCATACAAGAATAACTATGAAAACTCTCGCTAAACTAGCTACTTCCAGTTCCAAGCTCTATAACTGCTCACCTTCTAGGAAGGGTATCAGTTGTAGAGACAAGGATTTACTGGTAGCTACTCCTAATCTGGGTAACCTCTCAGTCTATCTAATTTATTCTGCCATTTGGAGTATCGTTGTCCTACAATATGCAATTGTAGAGCTATTTCTTTCAGTCTTTCTGTAGTTGTTTTCTTCAATTGTTGAAATCTTCTACTATTTCTTTCCATCCAAACATGGTAGACTGTGGCTGCAAATATGAAGGCAATGATGGCAGCTCTTGGGTATTTGCTTCTTGTTATGTTTGTCGGCCATGCTAGTTCTTCATTCCATGATCTCACTTGCCTCTGCATTCCTATCCATTGAAGTAGTTTCTGCCATATAGTCTTGGAATAGCTGCACTCAAAGAACAGGTGAGTGAGTGTTTCCTCTGCATCTGTTGAGCATAGCACACATTCACTTTGTACTTGTATTCCCCATTGTCGTATTATGTCGACTGTTGCTAGTCTTTGTTGAAGAGCCATCCAGAGAATGAATTGATGCTTTGGTATCATGCCTTTAGTGAGAATCAAGTTTTTCCAATAGACTTTTGGATATTGAGGGAGATTGTCCATATAGGCTTTCTTAATGCTGAATTTGGCATATGGTGCATAAGTCTGTATTCTATCCATGTTAGGTGCTAGCCATTGTCTAGCCTCAAATATCTTTCTAACCACCGAGCTTTCTTGTCTTGATGTTTTGATTTCCTTTAAATCTTTGCCCTTTATGTATTGATGTTATATCCAATGGACCCAAAGTGTATCTTTTTTCTGAGAAATTGCCCACAACAGCTTCAATATTACAGCTCTACTCCACAAGGTAAAATTGAGAATATTCAGTCCACCAGTAGATCTTGGTTGACATTGTGTTTCCTAGGCAATGGGTGTTATGTTCACATTCTTATTTGTGCCATGCCAGAGGAAGTTCCTGCAGACTGTTGTGACAAGTTTAACTACTTTTTTTGGAAGTAGAAAGATCTTAGCACATTAGATTTGAATCTCAAACAAAATACTTTTTATCAATTGAAGTCTTCCTGCATAGGATAGAAATTTAGAGGACCAACATCTGACCCTTGTCATAATTCTTTCCACCAAAGGCATACATTGGTTGATAGTCAGTTTTGTAGCAGATAATGGTACTCCTAGGTATTTGAAAGGAAGGCTGCCAAGGGAGAAGTGGAGTTCAGCTAAGAGTTGTTGTCTGAATTCAGTTGTGACTCCAGCAATGTACAGGGAACTCTTCTCCATATTAGCTTTAAGTCATGATACAGATGAGAAGTGTTCAAAGTATTTCATCAGGAGTTGCATTGAAATTTTGTCTGCTCTACAACACAGTAGCAGGTCATCAGCAAAACAGATATGAGTGATGTGTTGCTTAGAGCATTTAGGATGATAGTTGAAATTTTAGACACTTTGTAACTACTTTAATGCTCTATTTAGGTATTCCATCACAAACACAAAGAGGTATGGTGACATAGGATCCCTTGCCTTAGACCTTTCTTTGCTGGGAAGCTAGTTGTCATACAACCATTTATCAGCAGTGTATAGCTTACTGTGGTTACACACTCCATGATTAGACACACCATCTTATGTGGAATCCCAAACTCAATCATTAGTTGCTTCAGGAAGCTCCATTCTACCGAGTCATAGGCTTTTCTAATATCAACATTTATGATGCATCTTGGGGATACTGATTTTCTTGTGTATCCTTTCACCAACTCATGTGCCAATATGACATTGTCTAAAATGTTCCTCCCCTCTATGAAGGCAGATTGAGCTGGTTCAACAAGGTAATCCACTGTTGCTTTTAACCTCTTAGTTAGGATTCTAGCAATAATCCACTGAATTCTTTCATATATATTGGGTGATCCACCTTAGGGATCAGTGTGACAGTGGTGCAGTTTATTTCTTTGAGTATCTTGCCTGGTTCAAAGAATTGTTGGGTAGATTTTGTCACCTCCTCCCCTATAATCGACCAGAATATCTTATAAAATTCAGCCGGATAACCATCTAATCTTGGTGGTTTATCATCTGGTAGCTCCATTACTTCTTGCAGGACTTCTTCTTTTGTCATAGGGTTCATCATTGATTGTTGTTGGGCTACGGTCAAAGTAGGACCATCCCTAGGAATGTTGATATCCAAACCAGGAAATATAGGAGCTGCTTCCCCCAGTAGCTTCTTGAAAAAGCTGATGAACTCATTCTGGATCTGATCTGGCTCAGTTAGTCTAGCATTTTGCTCATTGTAGATGTAAGATAATATGTTCCTTACCTGTCTAGCTTTTAAATAGGCATGAAAGTACTTGGAGTTTGAATCCCCTTGTGCAATCCATATAGCTCTTGATTTTTTCCTAAGTACTCTTTTCTATATTGCATCCTAAATTTCAATCAGTATGAGTGTCAGTGTTTCCTCCTCTATGATTGCTGGGTTGAAGTGGTCATCATTTAAGGCCCTCTGAACTGCCTTCATCTTGTTCCTTAGGTTTTCTAGCTTGTTATCAATGGAAGAGAATTCCTTGTGAATGTTCCTAGTTTGAATTTCTAGTAGCTTCAGCTTCCTGCATATCTTGAACATAGTGTGGCCCTGACTTTGTTGTGTCCAAACTATTCTGACTGTTTCTCTATAATTTTCCTGTTGTAGAAGCACTGTCAGGAGTCTGAAGGGTCTCCTGAATTTAGGTCTGTTAACTATTGTATTCAGCATAATTGGGGAGTGGTGTGAGACTCCTGGAAGCAGGTACACTACTTCAATCCCTGCATATGTCTCGAACCAATCAGGGTTGCCAAAATCCCAGTCAATGTGGCTGCAAATCCTTTCATCTGCATCCCTCTTATTGTTCCAGGAGAATTGACAACCTCGTTTGGTGATTTTCCCTACTCCAATGTCTTCAATACATTGTTGGAAGTCTATCAATTCTTGTTGGTGTACTGGATCTCTATTTATCATGTCCCCTACTGATAGTATACTGTTGAAGTCTCCAAGAATGATCCATGGGCCATTTGTCTTCACATGAATGGCCTTAAGTTGATCCCACAGAGGCTTCCTGTCGCGCCCCCATTTTCTCGCGAAAAGTGAGTTTCGACGTGTGACAACTCTTTTAAAGGAAGTATTAAAAGAGGAGAGTCACCACCTAACGATTTTTAAGGTGCGTTAGGGTACCTATTTGAAAATAACTCTATTTGACTAATCTATGTCACCAAAGATCGGGTAAGGGCTCAAGTTACCTCAAAGAGAAGGTGTTAGGCACTCCTCGAGGTCCACAATTGTGGGTCTCCGCTGAACTTAAGATTATGTGGATTATGATTAAGCTAGGTGATCAAATAAACCAAGTAGTTCAGAAGTCACATAAATTTATTACAACATGATTAATACAGATCCTAGTGCGAATATAGGGATACGACTATTTAGATCTAATAACGACATACAAAGAAGAGGGGGGGTCCTAAGTCATTTAGCCTAAAGGATCACTCTGTGCAACATAAATAATACTTCGTAACTCCCTCAAGATGGGGTGTTACTCATATTATTCAGCTGGCACAGACTATCATCTCCTGCTACCCGATTACTATGTTAAAGTTGTTACCTAAAAGCGTTCTAATTCAATTATAGGTCGTACCCTATGCGTGCACTACCCGTCCCATACATATGGTCCAGGAGGTTTTGGACCTTTATTTGGGTGGTTTTAGACCTTACTTAGGCTGCTCAGAAATGTCAAAACTAGGCGACATACAAAAACACATTGGACTTCAAGTATGGACAATTAAGGGCTCAAGTTTGCCTCCACACTTAAACAACAAATGCACGCAAGACAAGTTTTCATGTTAGGCAATTTCGAATTAAGAACCATAAGCCCTATAGACATGATTTCTATGTGACAAGGCATCGAAGCACACAAGCAGCTTCAGAGGCCAGGCATTGCTCATAGACAGGATTATACACGTTGATTATTAAGATTACAGGTTTCCAGTTATTAACCTTGTTGAGTCTAGGTGACTTATGCAGTAAGGAGTAATGAAGACCATTAGGGGGAGCCCAGAATTACTTATGATTAATGACAGTGGCATAAACAAGCAGTAAATAATTTTTAGAGGTTCATCATTAATATAAAATAAGTAAATATACCCTATGGGCAGGTTCTCTAACAGTTGACGCTTGGAACTCATTTTATTGTTATACTTAGTCCTATAGGCATGGTTTCTAGTGAACAGTGCGATACAATAGCAAATGAAATGATCAAAAATCCTATAGACATAATTTCTAGTGATCAGTGCGATACAGTAGCAAATGAAGTGATCCAAATCCTATAGGCGTGATTTCTAGTATATATGCTGTAGCAATGCAAATTGAAGGAAAGTTTAACGATATTTATTTCCTATGGGCATGTTTACTAATAACATGTAGCAACGAGGATAATTGAAGCATTTGAGATCATGCTTTGCTAGTAGGCAAGTAGTGTGAGTGTGTGTTTCTCCTAATGGTATGATTTCTATAGTGTACATAGAGAGTGAACGACACATATAGCAAACACATCATTAAGTCCTATAGGCATATTATCTACCCATCACATGTGAATATTAAAATCTACCCCATTCCCTTTTACTAACAACCCCAAATATTTATACAAAGATTATTACAGGCCTAATAATGAGTAAATTAACAAATATTACATAACAATGATAAGAGGCCCGCAACATGCCCAAATAAAATAAATACCCAGCATTGCATGAGCCTTCAATATCTCTTACACAGCATACTTAGGCCTTCAACAAAGAGACACATTCGATACACGACTCAGGGATCCATAGAAGAGTCCAGAACCAGTTTACTCAACCATGGAACCAAGTGTTGCACCATTTAAATCAGTCAATTCAAGTACACAGCACATAACAAGGGGAAGTAGAGTGAATAAGAACAGTTTGAGATTGAGGGAGTGACTAAGGACCAAGACCTAGTGTGTCAGAGTTCACAAGGGTCTCAAATGGACCTCGAGCAGTGCTTACACTAGGGTGGTCAATAGAGAAGTCTTAGTGGCATTGGCTTTCAGCCGACCAAGAGTGATATATTCAGAATATTGTAGGTAACAAATGAGAGTGAGGGAACAGTGATCAAGAGGGCAGAATTTGAAGAGGTGCATTTCTATTTTTTAGAAAGCAGACATGACAAGGGTGACATACAAGCAAAGAGAATCACAAAACTCAAAGAGAAGGTTGTTATCACAAATTCAAACACTTAGCATATTGGGCAGAAAACATTTTTTTGCGAAAGACAAGGGCATCAAAGTTTCTGACATTACAAGATTGACATACAAAGGTACATAATACTAAACGAGTCTAAAGTAGAACTTGAAGTATTAGAACCTAGGGGGGCCAAATCATGTTAAGTATCCATCACAATATCAAAAGACAGACATGTTAACTTACATAATAAAGCTAAACAGTATCAAACATGGTAAGGAAACACAAGTTGAGCTAGCTACTCTAAAGGTTCAAATAATCATTAAAGGTTATGAGATTCAGCAAACAAAGACATGATAAAGTGTCAAAACTAGCAGGGGAGCGGATTATAGTTGATAGTGAACATATTACAGATGCGAGTTACTCATTACAGGAATGCAGAACAGAGTAGGAAAAACAAACTCATGTCAAACAGCAAATATAGACATTCAGGTATCAACACATTAAGCTTAAGAGGGTCTAAATTATTTAGGTGAAACATATTCAAATAACCTATCTCATAACTGGTAGATTTATTTAAAATTAAATGCTAAAGAGGTTCAAGATAAGTGCAAAACTAACAAAGTTGCACACAGAAATAGCCCAGAACACATTAGGTCACGAATTTCAAAGGTAAGAGTATGCAAATCGTGAACATAGTAGAACCAAATTGTAAAAGCCAAAAGACTTACCAGTTATCAATTGACAAAAACAGACAACAGGAAAGAACCAACTCCAAAATACTTTGAATATTAATCAAAGAGCGAGAACCCAGAATCTTAGTGCGTTAGAATTCCTAAGGGCTTCGAATGAACCCTAGGCAGTGCTCACACCAAGAAAAGTTGAAAAATCAAAATCCGGTAGCCTTGGCTTTCAGCCGGCCAAGACTCAGAGTATAGAACAAGAGAATAAAAGAACAATAGAGTAATAACTCCAATTTTTAATAAAAGTCTAGCGATTCCCCGTCTGCCTCAAAAGGGGAGGGGGAGTTTAAATAGCAGTCAAAAATCGAGCAGGCACATAAGGAAACAGAGCAAATTAAGCAACAAATAAGGGAGATAACATGCAAATTAATTTGAAATTGATTTCAGAGAGAAATCTGGTAAACCCTAGTTTTTTACGGAAAGTGTAAATCAGCAGAAATCCAAACGAAATCGGACTCACACAGTGTAGAATCAGACGTGTGTAGATGAAATACGGTCCAGATTCAAGAAATAGGACTCATTCGGACATAATCAGAGAGGTAATACTTGCCATGTTTAGAAAAGTACCCAGTAACACCATAATCTTGCAAGTAACAACGCGATAATGCGTAAAAGGCAAATAAATCACAGAGGGAATCCATGATTTACTCGGATTTGGAGAAGATTGGGGAGGCGACAGTTAGGGTTTATGAGGAGAAGAGAATCTTTGAGAGGATTTAGGGGCAGCGGACGGGAAAATTGAAGTTAGGGTTTGGGTTTGAGGAGTTATAAGGAGAGGTAGGGGATTATTATGGGTCGTTGATCATTTGAAATCAACGACCAAGATCGAAAGGGGAGTGGGGTGGGTCGTTTAAAATGGGTCGCATCCGGGTTCATTAAAGGGTCGGGCTGGTTTGGACTGCTGAGAGCGGAGAGTGTGAGGGCTGAGGATTTGGGCCAAGATTGGTCCGAAAATTAGCCTAGAATTGGGCTATTTTTTAAATAGGAGATTAAAAGGGAAATAATTTAATAAATATATAAAAATTATATTTATGCAAATTAATGCTTTAAAATAATAGTAGGAGATTAAAAAAATGTAAAATATTATTTTGGCCCTAACCAAAATGACAAATACAAAATATAGGTTATGCCTGCAAAATTGTGCAAATAGCTTAAATTACCACTGTAATTATAAAATAAAGTAAAAACATTTGAAATATGTATTATGGATGCAAATAATAATTTTAGATACTTAAGTCATCCCAAAATAATTTTAAAGGATAATTATTAGATATGTATATAATAAAAATGTAGAAAGAAATTAATTTTTGAGCTTTAAAAATTATGGAAAATGATAAAAAATGATTGTAAACTAAGTAATGACATAAAGTGATATTTTGAAAATATATATACTGTTTGAGAAAATATGAGAGCAAAATTGGTATCAGCACTTCCTGTGAGCAGTGGTATGTAATCCATAAACAAAGGTTCCATAGCAGTAGAAATTTGTATTTCTATCCTGGATATGACAGTGAATGAGTTGGCTAGAGGATTGAATCACTGAGACTGTTACATTCACTGATTTCCAACCAATCCAGATTCTTCCCTTTGGTGCTGAGGAGTAGTTATCTACAAATTTCCATCCTGCTCCAAGCTTCTTTTGTATCACTGCAGCCTTTGACTGTTTCACTTTGGTTTCAAAACATCGCACCATATCTATCTTATTGTTAAGTAAAAATAATTTAAACTTTTTTTGTTTGTGGGGTTTGTTCATCCCCCTTATGTTCCAAGAGCTGAATATCATGGTGGAGGTGTTTTGATTGCCTTGATTTCTTTATCTACCAATTGATCAACCCTTATGACTTCTTGCTCAGGTTGTGCTCTCTCAAGTATACTTAGTGGAGCAAATTGATTCCTCCTGGCAATATCTTATATGTCAATGTGATGTACACCTTTTTTCTTTGAATCATGATGAATGACAACTTGTTTCCCTCTGTTTGATAGTTGTATTTGTATCTGAACCTCTGGTGTTTCTTATGTTGGTTTTTCAACTGAAGTTGTCTCGGGAGGCTTAGTGTTTTCAGGGGTTACTGAAGTTGCTTCAACTGTATCACTCGGTTCTACAGCCTTTGTCTTCCTTTCCCATTGCTCCTTCTTCTTTTTCTTGTTCTGCTTCTTTTCTGGTTGCACCTGTTGTGGATGTTTTCTTTGGCATTTCTCAGTCATATGGCCAAATTGGTTACATTCTTAACATAACATAGGCTTCCACTCATATTCTACATTTTGATTCCAAATTTTACCATCCGCCACAATAACAGGAAGAACATCAAGTAGGGGTTGAGTGACATTAACCTCTATGAGTACTCTAGCATAAGAGATTCTATCACAATGAGTTGTGAGCTTATCAGTGCACAAAGGCTTTCCAATGTATCTCACTAGCGTACCTAGCTTTTCCTCAGCCTAGAGTTGTATTGGTAAACCTAGTAACATTACCCATGGGAACAATTCGCATAGATTCGTTCCTTATGTTGAATTCTGGAGTCCAATCTTTCAAAACCACGGGTTTGTTATTGAATGTATATGGGCCATTTTGGATAATCATGTTCTTATCCTCTATAGATTCAACTCTAAAGATAAAATAGCCATTGTCATGTAATAGTACCTTCGGTATAGCCACTGAATTCCATACTCCATAGACAAACTTGAGCATCTCTTTGAATTTTGGATTTCCCCCGATTACATAGCCAATTAGGGCATTTTTCCTTTGATGGCATTGGCTCTCCACTTCATTTAGGTTCAATTCAACCAGTTTCACTCCATCCTTGATCACCGGTGGGAGAGCTTCAATTGCATTCCTTGGTCCTTCATTCGTTTGCCTTTGACCACTTCTGCCATAGATCTAGCTGGTACTTCTGTTGAATATGTCAGTTTACGCGCTGCAGCTGTCATTCCTAATTCTTGTGGGATTGAGATTTCTGGTGGAATTGTAGTAATTCCCCTCCCCGGTGGTTGAGAATCATTCATTGCCGTTGTTTGCATGACTGTTGGTGCACTTCCCATTCCCGACAACCAACTGACAAGTTGTTGAGGACCTAATTATTGTTCAATTCCAGATTCTGGTGTTACCAATTGACTAGTCTATCCCTCAATTTGTTCTGTAGAGCTCTTCGTCATCAAAGCTTGTCGTTGATGGTTGTTCATAGCTATTGTCGTCATCAAAGTGGACTAATATTGGAAATGAAATAAGTAGAAGGAGGCCATTCGGTTTGGTTTGGATTGAATTTGGGCTATTTTTGTGTGGCCCAACTTAAACGCGTGCCAGCCCAGTACCCACACACAAAATTGGTCCAGTCCCCTCTAAAGCTAAACGACAGCATTTCACTGCAAGAAATATTAGTCGTTCCTTGGTCATGATCAAACTGCTGAAAACTAATCTCCATTCCCCATATAACTGTCTGAAATGACCCCCTCCCCCCCCTCCCCCAACTCTAGAGACCCCTCCCATTTCTTCATCTCTTTCACTCTCTACCTCGCCGCCACCGTAAATAGCCCATGATGGCGATCCGTCTTCAAACACCACCAAATTATCACCCTACAATCCTCAAGATTCATTTAATCTAAATCCATCATTATCTCCCTCCAATTCCATCCCAAACTCATCATTTAGTAGATCCAAGATTGACCCAAAAACCCTAATCTGTCTTCTCTTGATTTCTTTTCAAAGACAACTCATTTTAACTCAAAACCTACGTTGATCGATTGTTCTTGACGAGAGTAATCGATTGATGTTGGTTTTAGTTCATTCCGAGATAATCGGATTTTGGTCAACTGGTCGTTAACCGGCAAGATGCTCTCCAATTGACATTTTCTGCTTTCTCCGGCTTGTCGGAATCATTTTTTCAATATGTTGAAACTCATTAGGTATGTCTTCCCCTCTTTTTTTCTTTTATTTGTTGATTTTAGTTCTTATCCAGTCCTCCTCCCTTATTCTCTGATTCAAATTAACTTTTTTGTATTTGTATATTATTTTAGTTCGACTGTTTGTGTGTTTGCATATTAGGAAATTCATTTTTTTTAGTTAGTTTAATTGCATGATAGTTAGTTGGTAGGCTAATTGATCTTGAATCATGTTAGTCGCATGTTTGAATCAGGATTAATCATTAGAATTACTTGATTTTTTTTAATATTATTTGCTCTGTTTTGATTTTTAAATTGGTTGGTGTTCGTTTGTTATTGTTATTTGTACTTACTAAAAGTCTAAGGGGTGCTAAGAAAATTTAAAATTTGAAGGAATCTTTCTTGTAACAAATTTAGAAGCTTCTAGAAAAAGAAAAAGGGGTTGAATTGTAAAAGGAAGGAAGAACAGGTCATGTGTGAGGGTGGGGAAGTAATAAACAGAAATAAGAGGGTCAAAAAAGAAGAGAAACAACAGAATACAACTGTAGGAATATTCTATATAACAACACATTCATCTCTGTATTTGGGGACACACTGAATACACACTCCCCTGGTAGACTCTCACTTATTTCTATTTTTTTTTCTCATCTAAATTCACTCACTCATCTTTACTCCTCTCTCACACACACTTTTTAGCATATAGAAGCATCCTAAATAAGTAATTTCAAATTCTAGATCTGAAAATTCAAAAGTTGGAAAAATAAAAACAAAAAAACAAAAGAACGAAGGAGGATTCAAAAGTTGTTTCTAGTTTTGGCTCGACTGGTGCCATGTTTTCTGGGTTTTAGAAAGCTTTTTGAGTTTGAAGAAGCTATTATTTGTTGTTGCTTATCAATCTGTAGATGAGTTCTTAATTCTGGTTGTTATCTCTTCTCCAAAAATTAGAAATCTATTTTCTTCTGTGTGTTTTGCAGTGACTAGGTATCTCTTCAATCAAATGATGTAAACTTCGTTTTATTTGAATGAGAGCAGAGTAATTTGTTCATGCTTTGTTTTGTTTTGAAATTGTTTGAATTTCATCATGTTTGATCCTTAAGTATAAATATTATTCTGTGACAATCATTGTCGAAATGTCTCTGGTTTTTTTAAAGATTAATGTGTTAAAATACTTAAATGTGAGTACTGCTCAATGAAAATAGAGTTGGAAGTGGAGATTTTCAGGTTGTTTTGAAGTTTAAAAGGTATCAACACCAAGCCATGAACTAAACCAATAGATATAGACATTAACAGGATTGAAGGTGGCTATTAGCGTAATAGTTTAATCTAATTAAATATCATTCCAGTTTAAACTCTTCTATAAAATTGATCAATGGTATGATGATTCATTTGAGAATAAGTCTGTAATAATGATTGTCTACAGTAGTATTGAATTTGTAAAGTAAGCTTATTGTAATTAATTGAATGGTTGATTTCATGTAATGAGTTAGTAGAGTTAGAGTACGAGTATTTATCTTCATGATTCTATTACACTGTGATTTAAATATGAGAAGTACTGATTTCGTAAATTGCAATCGTCGTGCTTAAACTTGAATCTGATGTGTAAGACCTTGTTGATATTGATCATTCGGGCTCAGCAGTTGGCCATGTTAAGCCTAATGCATGGGTTTGGAGTTGATAAAACTCAGATTCCTTGCAATTCATTTAGCTGAGCGAACTTCAGGTCCACAAAGGCCCATTCGTATCTACCAAGACCAGTTGGTTGTATGGCAGAAATACTTAGTTGAACTTGACCCCTTAGACTATTATCCGTGTTCTAATCCGTGTTTGAATTAAGTAATTAAGAGGAGGCCAAACCAATATCGTTTACTTCACGTGAATTCCTTAAACAATTTAAGATGGCAAGTCGAATTTCCTTCAATTATTTTGTCCTTTTATATGTGTTGGCAATTAGCTTCAATTAGAATTTAGCACTTGTCAAAGATTCATGCGCCAATAATTCATGTACTCACATACGCTTCTAGAACAAAATCATTCCATAATTTCTAGACCTTTGCACTTGAACTCAAATTTAGGAAAAATAATTAACTTATGAACATTCGTAGTTTGCTTTAGGCGTGTTTATTAATAAATCACTATGACTATGGGTATTGTTCACATGGCATAGTCATGATACATAACTCCAAACTCAAGTGTGTTCACGCGATTAGACCCCAACTTCAAATAATTAAAATAAAATAGTTGTGAATCACCAGTACGTTTTACGTGGCATGATTTGCGATGTGTACAAAAATAACAAGTGTGCGACATCGTGACTTATTTAAATAAATTCCATAAGTGCCTAAAATGTACAATAAAAGCGGTAAAAGGATAAAAATGCACAATAGGTTTAAAACATCTAATAATCAGACAATTAAGCCGAGTGTAATTTATTAAGCGACCGTGCTAAAATCACAAAATCCGGGAGTGCCTCACACCTTCTCCCGGGTTAACAGAATTCCTTACCCGATCTTCTGAGTTCGTAGACCATAAATAGAGTCAAACTTTCTTGAATTGGGATTTCAAATTTGGTGACTCGGAACACCGTTAATTATATAATTCTGAGTGGCGACTCTTAAAAATAAATAAAATAATCTCATTTCAAATAATGTCACTTTAATTAAAAAAAATTCTCTCCCCGAAAAAAGGAGGTATGACATCGGATTGTCATACTTTTGCTCTTTAGGATTTCTATACCGAATTGGTAGAGTTGATGCTATTATTACTCTATCTATTCGTTAAGTTCTTCATTGAAGTCTATCGGATTGTCATACTTCTGTTCTTCAGGTATTTCTCTATCGAGTTGGTAGAGTTGATGCTATATTTTCTCTATCTATTAAGTTGTTCATCGAAGTCTACCGGATTGATATACTTTTTCTGAGTTATTTTAACAAAGAGTTCTTCGAATTTGCAACTTCAACTTCGATCAAACCATCCCAAATCTGCTCTAAATGATCTCAAATATGAAACAAATATCACGACCCAAAATCCGAACCTCGGGGTCGTGATGGCGCCTAACATCCACTTGCTAGGCGAGCCGACGCAAAATAAATAATTAACCAAATTTTAACAGTTGAAAACAAAATAGTGGTATTCAACGAGAAATAAATGCCAAATCTAACACAATGCGAATATAAACCATGTGATGCTACTACTCCCAGAAATCTGGAATCACGAGTACACAAGCAACTAGAAGTCTACAAATATAGTCTGAAATGAATACAACTATTCGAAAGAGATAAACAATAAAAGTAGGAAAATGAAGGGGTCTTCAAGGTTTGCGAACGCCAGCAGATCTACCTCAAGTCTCCGTATAAATGTTATCCAAGTCGACGCACCTCTAAGCACCACTGGGACTGATACCAGTATCTACACAAGAAGTGCAGAAGTGTAGTATGAGTACAACCGACCCAATATACTCCGTAAGTGTCGAGCCTAACCTCGACGAGGTAGTGACGAGGCTATGACAAGACACCTACATAAAAACCTGTACAAGTATATGTAAAGCAGTAAAATAGCAAGAAGAATGATAGAGTATTAACTGGGAGGGGAGATGCGAAAGGGGAAAATATCATAAAAGCCGAAAGTACGAAATCACGAAATAACATCTTCCGAATTAAGCAACAATATAACCAAGTAAATTACCAAAACCGAAAATCAAATAAAATAATGATATGAAAATGCCACGGCATCACCCTTCGTGCTTTTACTTTCGTCATCACCATGTAATAGCATGAATATAATGGCACGACATAAACCCACGTGCGTTTACTCTCAAATCTCATAATATATGATAATGAATGCAAATGAGACACAACAACACCCTTCGTGCTTTTTTCTCTTCCTCACCAAGCAACAATATAAATCCGAATAATAAAACAAAGCGGAGAATAATTTCACTTCGAATATGGTGCCATGATATCAAACTTCAACTTCCAAAATATTCAATATTTTTGAAATACACAGTAAATACGAAATGAGTAAATAAAGAAGTAATAATCTAACCTAAGCATGGAGACCATAATTAACAAAATAATATAATACAAAGAAACAATTTTCACCTGCATGCTTTAACCCAATGGCAACGCATAGGTACTCGTCACCTCACATATACGTTGTCCCCACATATAAAAAACGTAGGAAATAGATCAACAAGTCCTAATATCTCAAATCAAGGTTAACCACGACACTTACCTCACTCTGCAACCAAACCAACCAAATCTAACCAAATATAGTTCAAATAATCCAAAACAAGCTTTAGAAACTACTCATGAGTGAAAAAGATTCATTCTTTAAAGATTTTGAAAAAAGTCAACATCGGACTCGCTTGGTCAATACCCGAGATTCGAACCAAAACTCAATTACCCATTCACCCCCGAACCCGGTTATGTGATTAGTTTCGAAATTTGACCTCAATTTGAGGTCTAAATCTCAATTTCTCAAAATTTTTGATTTCTACCGAAATCCCAAATTTCTATCATGAAAAAACATAGATTAAAGGTTAAAATCAATGGACGTTAATGGAAATATAAGGAAACAAGTTTAAATCTATTAACCTATGAATTTGGGGTGAAAAACCTCTTCAAGATCACCTCAAGGCCGAGCTCAAACTTGAAAATGGTGAAAAATGAGATGAATCCCGATTTTTTAAAGTTTAAAAGACTGGGCGTCTGTTCATCGCGTTCGCGAGATACCTGACGCGATCGTGAAGCATAGCGGCCAAAATGGCCTTCGTGTTCGTGAGCCTAGGCTCGCCTTCACATAGAGTAAACACTTGCCTCCCCTAGAATCCCCCTTAACTCATCGCGTTCGCGTATGAACAGTCGCGTTCGTAAAGGGTAATCCCTCCACTGCTTCGCGTTCGCATAGAAGAACTCTACCCCTGTCCCAGTTTCTCCTTCACGATCGCGAAGCACAAGGCCTCAGACACCGGATACAACTGAAACCAACTATCTCCTCAGTCCAAAAATGACCTCTAGCCTATTCGAAACTCATCTGAGCCCCTCGGGCTCCAAACCAAACATGCACACAAGTGTAATAATATTATACGAACTCGCTCGCGTGATCAAAACACCAAAATAACACCTAGAACTACGAATCGGACATCAAAATACATGAAACTTTCAAAGAAACTCAAGAACTTTCAAATTTAGAACCGAGCGTCCGAATCCTATCAAATCAACTCTGTTTTGCACCAAATTTCGCAAAAAAATTTAATTAGTAAAATGAGCTTATACCAAGTTCCAGAACCGAAATTCGAACCCAGTAGCAATAAAGTCAACCTACAGTCAAACCTAAGAAATCTTTAAACATTCAAGTTACTAGTTTTTAACAAATCAAGTTAGGGACTTTCGAATTCAATTTCGGGCATACGCCCAAGTTCAAAAAAGATACGGACTGTGCATGTAAATCGAAAAATACTAAACGGATCTAATCAAGGTCTCTAAACATGAAAATGAGGAGTAGAACTCAAAATGACATATCGGGTCATCACATTCTCCACCTCTAAAATAAATGTTCGTCCTCGAACAGACATAGAAAGGTACCTGGACTGGTGAAAAGGTGTTGGTATCTACTCTGCATATTGGACTCAGACTCCCACATAGCTGTCTCGATCGGTTGACCTCTTCACAGCACCCTAACAGAAGGATAACTTATAGACCTCAACATCAGGACCTGCCGCGCCAGAATGGCCAACGGCTCCGCCTCATAAGTCAAGTTCTTGTCCAATTAGACTGAGCTAAAATCTAATACATGGGACGGATCACCGTGATACTTCCGGAGCATGAAAACATGGAATACCGAGTGAACTGCTGATAAGCTATGTGGTAGTGCAAGCTTTTAGGCCACCTCACCAACTCTCTCAAGGATGTAAAAAGGGCCTGATATACCTAGGGCTCAACTTGCACTTCTTCCCGAACCTCATCACACCCTTCATGGGTAAAACCTGGAGTAAACCCCTCTCCAACCATGTATGCAATATCACAAACTCTCCGATCGGCATAACTCTTCTACCCAGACTGTGTTGTACGAAGTCGATACCGAATCATCTTGACCTTTTCCAAGGGATCCTGAACCAAATCATTACCCAATAACTGAGCCTCTCCCGGATCAAACCAACCAATTGGCGAATGAAACCGCCTCCCATATAAGGTATCATAAGGAGCCATCTAAATACTCGATTGGTAGATGTTGTAGGCAAACTCCGAAAGCGGCAAGAACTGATCCCAAGAACCCCCGAAATCTATAACACAGGCACGAAGCATATCCTCCAAGATCTAAATGGTGCACTCGAATTGTCCGTCTATCTAGAGTGAAATGTTGTACTCAACTCAACCTGTGTGCCTAACTCGAGTTGTACAGCCCCCCAGAAGTGCGATATGAACTGCGTGCCCTGACCAAAACTAATGGACATTGGCACACCGTGAAGATGAACAATCTCGCAGATATATATCTCAGCCAGCCGCTCTGAAGAATAAGTAGATGCCACCGGAATGAAGTTCGTCGATTTGGTCAACATATCCACAATGACCTATACTGCGTCAAATTTCTTCAAAGTCTGTGAGAGCCCACAACGGAAATACATGGTAATACGCTTCCACTTCCACTGGGGAATCTCAAGTCTCTGAAGCAAACCGCCAGGCCTCTGATGCTCGTACTTCACTTGCAGGCAATTCAAACACCGAGCCACATATGCAACTATATCTTTCTTCATCCTTCTCCACCAATAATTCTTCCTCAAATCTTGATACATCTTGGCGGCATCCGGATGAATGGAATACCGCGAATTGTGGGCCTCCTTAAGAATCAACTCACGAAGCCCATCAACATTGGGCACACAAATCTGACCCTGCATCCACAACACCCCATCATCTCTAATAGAAACCTTCTTGGCATCACTATGCTGCACCATATCCTTAAGGACAAGCAAATGGGGGTCGTCATACTGATGCTCTATGATGCGCTCATACAAAGAAAATCGAGAGACCATGCAAGCAAGAACCTGACTAGGCTCCAAAACATCTAAGCGCACGAACTGATTGGCCAAGTCCTGAATGGAATACCGCGAACTGTGGGCCTCCTTAAGAATCAACTCACGAAGCTCATCCACATTGGGCACACAATGTATTGGAATATATGCAAGGCTACCCATACTCATAACCTTTCTACTCAAGGCATCGGCCACCATATTGGCCTTCCCGGAATAGTACAAAATAGTAATATCATAGTCTTCAACAGCTCACTACCTCCGCTGCCTCAAGTTGAGATCCTTTTGCTTAAACAAATACTATAGACTCCGATGATCTGTGAATACCTCACACGACACGCCATAGAGGTAATGCCTCAAAATCTTCAATACATGAACATAATTGCCAACTCTAAGTCATGAATAGGGTAATTCTTCTCATGAACCTTTAACTGTCGAGACGCGTATGCAATGACCTTGTCATCCTGTATCAATACCGAACTAAGCCCAATACACGATGCATCACAATACACAGTGTAGGATCCTGAACCCGTGGGCAACACCAATACTGGGTAGTAGTTAAAGCAATCCTGAGCTTCTGAAAGCTCAACTCACACTCATCGGACAACCTGAATGGGGCATCCTTCTAGGTCAATCTAGTCAATGGAGTTGCGATGGATGAAAACCCCTCCATGAACCGGCAATAATAACCTGCCAAACCCATGAAGCTCTGAATCTCTATAGCTGAAGTAGGTCTAAGCCAGTTCTGAATTGCCTCAATCTTCTTAGGATCCACTTTAATGCCTTGGCAAATACAACATGCCACGAAACGATGACTACACCCAACCAAAACTCACACTTTGAAAAATTGGCATATAACTGACTATCTCTCAGAGTCTGAAGTACAATTCGAAGATGCTGCTCATGCTCCTTTCAACTGGGGGAGTAGATCAAAATATCATCAATGAAGGCGATCACAAAAAAATCCAAATAGGGCTTAAATACCTTATTCATCAAATCCATAAATGTTGCTGGGGCATTTGTCAAACCAAATGACATCACTAGGAACTCATAATGCCCATACCAAGTATGAAAAGTTGTCTTAGGGACATCCGATGCCCTAATCTTCAACTGATGTTAGCCAGATCTCAAATCAATCTTCGAAAATACTTTGGCACCATGAAGCTGACCAAATAAGTCATCAATCATCGGCAACGGATACTTGTTCTTGATAGTGACTTTGTTCAACTGCTGATTATATACACACATCCTCATCGAACCATCCTTCTTCTTCAAGAACAACACTGGTGCACCCTAGGGCGAGACACTAGGTCTAATGAATCCCTTATCAAGAAAATCGTGCAACTACTCCTTCAGTTCCTTCAACTCAGGTGGGGCCATACGGTATGGTAGAATAGGAATGGGCTGAGTGCACAGAGCCAAGTCAATACAGAAGTCGATATCTCTGTCGGGTGGCATCCCCGACAGATCTACAGGAAACATCTCTAGAAACTCACGCACAATTTGTACTGAATCCATGGAAGGAACCTCCGCACTAGAATCTTGAATATAGGCCAAATATGTTATACATCCCTTCTCGACCATACGTCGAGCCTTCATATAAGAAATAACCCTGCTAGTATAATGGCCAGGAGTCCTCTTTCACTCTAATAGAGGCAACCCCGGTATGAATAAGGTCATTGTCTTGGTATGACAATCCAATATAGTATGATAAGGTGACAGTTAATCCATGCCCAAAATAACATCAAAGTCCACCATATCAATAAGTAGGAGGTCTACACTAGTTTCAAGACTCCCGATATAAATCACACACGAGCGATAAACACGATCTACCACAATAAATCTCCCACAGGCGTGGGAACAAATACAAGAGCACTCAAAGAATCACAAGGCATAACCAGATATGAAGCAGAATAGGATAACACGTAGGAATAAATAGAGCCCGGATAAAAAAGAGCTAAAGCATCTCTATGGCAATTTGGAACAATACATGTGATGGCGGCGTCAGATGACTCTACCTCAGGTCTAGCTGGAAATGTATAAAAATGGGTTGGGCCCCTCTTGGACGACCTTTAGCTAGCTGGCCTTCACCTCTAATGGCCTAACCTCCACCTCTAATGGCCTGAACTCTACCTCTGGCAGCCTAACCCTTGCCTCTAGCTAGCTGAGCGGGCGGTTAAGTAACCGGTGCCTGAACTATGGCACAAAAATTGTATGTTGGCATGCTGCCCTGTGACTTGGGGAAAAATCTAGCAAGGTACCTCGGATCTCCACAAGTATAACAAGTCCTCAGTTGTTGTGACTGTTGACCTTGGAACTGACCCTGTCGACCTGAATAACCACCTTGATAACTCTCGATCGGATGTGCACTAATGGGAGCTGATGGTGCACTGTAGGATAGCTACTCAGAATGAGACACATAAGGACCATGACTACCCGAAGCACCGTGGGATTCTTGAAGCGCTGATTAAATGGCACTTATTAGTACCATCGTGCTTTAGTTTTAGTCCAAAAATGTTGATTTTTGTTCCCAAAAATAATAAAATTGTGCAAATTGCAGGAATGTTAGAGAATTGGACTTGAATGAAGAAATCTAACTCAAAAATGAGTGTTCCGTCTCATAAGGCAAGAAGGAGTACAGCATGCCAAAAGTGTGGTCCGCATAAGTAATTCTGCGGCCGCAGAAAAAAGCGCGAACCGCAGAATTCTCTATGCGGCTACAGAACTGATGTTTATGCTCAGATGATGATTGAAGTAAAGTGCGAATCGCACATAATTTTGCGGCCGCAAAACATGGTCGCACTGACAAGAATGAAAAAAGTTCAAAGAGTTTGCAAAACGACCAAGTATGAAGCCTTACCAAGAGTGCAGCCGCAGAAGAAAAAGTGCAGCCGCAAAAGCTGAAGTGCGGCCACAGACCAAATTATGCGGCCGCCAAAGTCTTCAACCTGCAGAGCCAAGAGAAGTGCGGACCGTACATGGAATTGTGCAGCCACCGATCCACCCGAAGGGAAATTTTATCAGCGAATTTTGGGTTACTATAAATAGACGAGAATCATTTTTTTAGGTCAAGTTTGGTAATTATTTGAGCTGTAGCCATTGTAGTTTACCACTTTTGGTAATTTGTGATCAATTTGGGTTAAACTACATTAGTTTATCATTTTAATATGTTATTATGGCTTTAATTAGTGTTTCTTCTGTATTTTCTTCTATTTCTATTATAAGTAGCTAGATAGTTTCTATGGTTATGACTCAACCCTAGTGTGTAAACCTTATGG
>AWOL01S0037178.1:0-17134 GCA_000715115.1 Nicotiana otophora | reverse complement strand
GAAGTTACATTTGACCCAAAGTTTCAGTAAAATATATGAACGTAACTTGTGATGACTTTCATCGACTTTTGTTCCACCACTCGCTTGACTTCAAAACATAACATACGACTATCATACGAATAACATAACTCGTAACATAACCTCCTTATCATGTAAAACACCCTGGTCTCATCCCAAAAGTACATGCTATAACATTCCCAATTTGTCGGCTTTCGACGAAATATTATTTTCTTCAATTCCTTTAGCTTCTAAACCTTTCAACCCTCTTTGTACTTGTTGTTCATGATATTCAATATTTGTAACTTCCGAGGTAACATGATTAAATTGCTTTATATATTTTCAAAGATGATCTCATTTTTTTTTTTTTGGGTCCTACACTAGTTTGCTCACGACGCAGTTTTACGTACAAAAAAATATAGGGTGTAACAGATACCCTTTTGAGCCTGTGCTAATTTCGTTGACCTCCCCTCTTTTGGAATCAAGTTAGAGTCATAAAAAAAAGAAGAAAAAAAAAAGTTCATGTCCCCATAGGTTTGTTTTAGAAAATTCATGCCAAAAAAAATTCAAAAGAAAAAAAAAGAGAGATAAAGAAAAAAAAAGAGGAAAAAAGGGAAAGAAAAAGAAAGATAGCAAAAAAAAAAAGAAAGTATTCTTTTTGAACTACGTTCAACCTGATTCTTGTCACCACAAGATACGTAGGCAGCCTTACGGTTCGGTCGCACCAAATAAAATATTTTAGAATCCCACGAAGTCAAGAGCGGGGCAGTTTTTCTAAGAAATTCCATCTAAAAAAAGGAATCAAATTCTCTTGTTTTAGAAATTGGGGAAAAGTTTTAAAACGGATTTCAAAAGTTATAAATAAGTTAACCCTGTTGTCTTAGTTATTTTGAGCCTTTACGATATCCTTTCTTTCTAACTCTGTCCAAAAGTCACATTACAGTCTAAAAAAGACCTCCCAGATAATCTTTGAGAATGTCGAGCTAGCCATGCCAGGAGCATATGATATTTTTTACCATGGCTAATGCCTTGTCATCTGCAGAATCAGAGGAAATAAGAAGAAAGAACAAAATGAGAGATTCTTATCGGTGAAAACCTTCACAAGCACCATAAGGCGACGGTGAGTTGAGAGAAAGAACAAAATGAGAGAAGCTTGATAGTGAAAATCCTTCGGGCACTACAAGTCGAATATGGATCGTGAATCAGATAGGATAATCAGAGCATTGAAGCCTAGTTTCACGGCATATAGGTACAACAAGAGTTAAACATTAGACTTGCTTAACAGATTAGGCCACTTAATCCAAAATGCATGTCATGGTCATTAGAGTTGGTATCCGCCTCAGATAAGTTTCTATTTTATAACTCTCTCGTTAGATATTATCTCTTTCCATTGTCCCCTTACTATGTTCCTCTTGCTTTGTTTAAGCCCTCTTTTGAGTCTGTTTTGTTAGAACAAATGAGAAATGAGTTCAAAATTTGATACCAGCTTTCCAGTTGCATAAGGCGGAGTCTGGCTAACACATCAAAGTGGCATAAGTCAGGAAAGAGTAGTATGCGCACTGTGTTAGTGACAATTGACATGCTTTGGGATTCATGTGAAATACAAAGGTTCGATAAATGTCAATTCAGGAGCAAAATACAACAGATAGAGGGTATTGGGCATGAACGGATCAGAGGTGTTTTCTGTGATAAGGGTGACAGAAAAGTGATTAGTCAATAACAAGCAAGGTCTTCCAAGTTGAAATCAAAGTTATCATGGCAAGCGTATGAGCAATCGCCCTCAAGATCAAGGCCACAAACCAACCACCATGATTTAAACTCACAAGTTTTCTTTATTTGAATCAGGGACGAAAACTACGTCCAAATCAAGTCTTGGAAGCTTGAATGTTTCAGGTGTCGTGCCCAAATTTTGTCAGCACAGAGGCTGTTTGAGAAGGGTTTTACCTCCTAGACATTCCCCTAGTCAGAAGAGTCTTTATCTTTCTCTATGTTCAGGAGTCCCGCCTGGAAAATAGAGTCAGGTTTTAGTTTTCTTAAGTCATTAATCTTTAGTTTTCCTTTAATTCAGGGGTCCCGCCTG
This sequence comes from Nicotiana otophora, assembly GCA_000715115.1. Lineage (NCBI taxonomy): Eukaryota > Viridiplantae > Streptophyta > Magnoliopsida > Solanales > Solanaceae > Nicotiana > Nicotiana otophora. The sequence goes on along the minus strand of AWOL01S0037178.1, from coordinate 15,057 downwards.
GAAAATAGGGTCATTTTAGTTTCTTTACGTGTCAATCTATAGTTTTTCTTAATTTCAGGGGTCCCGCCAGGAGAATAGGGTCAGTTGTTAGTTTCCTTAATTTGTTAGTCTTTAGTTCTCCTTGAGTTCAAGAGTCCCGTCTGGATAATAGGGTCAGTTTTTTATTTTCTTAAGTTGCTCATCTTTAGCATTCCTTTAGTTCAGGGGTCCCACCTGAAGAATAGGGTCCGTTTTAATTTCCTTAAGTTGTTAATCTTTAGTTTTCCTTAAGTTCAGGGCTCCCGCCTAGAGAATAGGGTCAACTTTTAGTTTTACTTGAGTTCAGGGGCCCCGTCTGGAAAATAGGGTCAGCTTTTAATTCTCTTAAATTGTTAGTCTTTAGTATTCCTTGAGTTCAGGGGTCCGGCCTGGAGAATAAGGTTAGTTTTTAGTTTCCTTAAGATGTTAGTCTTAGTTTTTCTTAATTTCAGGAGTCCCGCCTGGAAAATAGGGTCAATTTCTAGTTTTTCTAAGTTGTTAATCTTTAGTTTTCCTTAAATTCAGGAGTCCCGCCTGGAGAATAGGGTCAGTTTTTAATTTTTAAGTTGTTAATATTTATCTTCTTTAAGTTCAGGGGTTTCGCATGGAGAATAAGGTTAGTTTTCAATTTTGTTAAGTTGGTAATCATTAGTTTTTCTTGAGTTCAGGGGTCCCGCCTGGAGAATAGGGTCAGATTTTACTTTAGTCAAGCTTATTTTATAGTTTTCCTCAAGCTCAGTCTCACATCTAGGAGACGCACTTCTTACTTTGGGTCATTTAAGTTCATTCCTAGGAGACACACTTCCTAGTTTGAGTCACTGAGATTTTATCCCTAGGAGACGCACTTCCTATTCTGGGTATTTCAAGTTATATTTATTAGGAGACACACTTCCTAAATTGAGATTTCACCCCTAGGAGACGCACTTCCTAGTTTAGTTCATTTAAGTTCATCCCTAGGAGACACACTTCCTAGTTTGAGTCACTGAAATTTTACCCCTAGGAGACGCACTTCCTAATCTGGGTCTTTTAGGTTATTTGTTTTTAGGATATGCACTTACTAAATTGAGATTTTACCCCTATGAGACGCACTTCCTAGTCTGGGTCTTTCACGTTATACTTTCTAGGAGACGCACTTCCTAAATTCAGATTTTACCCCTAAGAGACGCACTTCCTAGTCTGGGTCTTTCAAGTTAAATTTTTTAGGAGATGCACTTCCTAAATTTAGATTTCGCCCTTAGGAGACACACTTCCTAGTTTGGATCATTTAAGTTCATTCCTAGGAGATGCACTTCCTAGTTTGAGTCACTGAGATTTTACCCCTAGGAGACACACTTCCTAGTTTGGATTTTTCAAGTTATACTTTCTAGGATACGCACTTCCGAGTTTTGGTCGTTTAAGTTCATCTAGGAGACGCACTTCCTAGTTTGAGTCATTCTTGTTATACATTTTTAGGAGACGCACTTCCTAGTCCAAGCTTGTTACTTTTACTCTTAGGAAACACACTTTCTAGTATAAGTTTGTCAGTTTTAATCACATGAGACGTACATCCTAGTCGAGTCTTTAACTTTACTCTCATCATTGCATCCTTCATCAATAGCATAGGTGATTTATAGTTTTGCTAACAACTCACAAATCTTCCTAGTGCAAACTGGGGCAGAAAATATTGTTCGTTTTGTTGTTTTGATTGCAGGCACCCACCTGGAGAATGAGGGTCAATATTTCATAAATCGATTTTAAGTTCAAATCAGAGAAGTACCATGAGCCTGCCTGAAGCCCAGAAGAACATGGTCAACTTTCAGTTTCTTTCAAAATCAAGCAGGAGGATCCTGCCTGAAGAACAGGGTCAACTTCCAGTTTTCAAGTTCAAGTCAGAGGCAGCAGTTGCCCTCCTGAAGAATAGGGTTATCTTCCAGTTTTTCAATTCAAATCAGAAGTAGCACGAGCCGCCTGGAGAACAAGGTTTGCAAGCTCAAGTCTACTGCAAGTTCCAGTTTATTTCAAGTGCAAGCAGCAGGGTGCCCGCCTAAAGAATAGGGTCAACTTCCGATTTTCTTCAAACTCAAGTCAGCAGGATGCCCACCTGAAGAATATGGTGAATTTTCAGTTTCATGTTGAAGGATCAAGTGGAGATTCAAAACAAGAAGTAGATAGGATCTTATATTTTTATTTTATTTTGTTGTAACTTTTGCTTTCAATTTATTATGTAATGGCAAGGACCGCGGACCGGAGCCTCGACGGAACCTCACTCGACTCTCTCATCCTCTCCCCATACTCCATCACTTCATTCACTTCTAAACTACATGTGACCTGATTCCTTTATAGCCAAGGATATGTAGGCAGCTTAGATACCAAGGCTCAGTCACAATCTTTTTATCCATCTTTACCTTCTTTTGAATAAGTGTCAGGTTAGAGTCAATTACGTTGCTTACTTAATTCTTGCTCAAAAACACTTTGTGTTTCCAAGCAAAGAGGGGCAGCTGTAAGCACGTAATTTTTGACCCGCACGAGTTTTTAAGAGTTATTTTTAGTATTCGTAGTATTTTAGTATCTATTTGATTTTACATAATTTTAATATATTCTTATCTTTAATTTTAATTTTAATTTTTAAACATAAAATTAAAAATACAAAAAACATAGTTTCATATTATGATATAGTTTTACTTTAATTAATTATAATTAATTTTAATGTATTTAAAGGGAAGGAGTTTTAGTTGGTAAATTTATGGACTTTTAGAATTGAAGAGTCCAAAATATTGGCCCAATTTCGGATTTGTCTTCTGAGCCCACTCCTCCCTTCAGCCCATTTACCCATTCCCTAACCCAACCTAATCTAAAAGACCTAAAATTAACCTAATCGGCATATCCCAACCCCACACAAATGATCGGCTCCCTCTCACCAACTCATTCTCTCATACACAAAGAGAAGAAACGACAGATCCAATCCCCAAAAGAAGAAGTCATCGTTCGCCCCTCATTCACCAATTCCTCCAATACCCATCGCTGATTCTCCTCCCTTCACAGAGAACAGACACTCATAATAGAAAAGAAAGGACAATCGCCTACTCTCCAATTTGTTTTTTCATTTTTTGAGCTCAAGAACGGCTAAAATAGGGATAGAAAATGAGAAAAAAAATGGGAAAGCAGGGGAAGGAAAAAACAGGGGATCGTATATAGAGACAATGCAGCCGTAAACTCTCTGAAACACCATGAAAACGTTGTCATGTAAACCATGAAACCCAGCTCCAATACACCATGAAATCTCTCACCTTTAGCTATCATTTAGGTTCATCCCGAACTCCATTTTTATCAGCAAAGAAGCTCTGACACCTGCAGTCTTCAGTAAACAAAGGTTTTTGTTCGAGTCGCTTGAGGTTCGAGATTTCTGTCGTGGTCTTCGACTGACGGCCTGTTCGTTTTCAACCTCATTGTTGTTTTCTTCTCGTAAACAGTTGGAAGATCTTTGATGTTCTGAAAGTTATAAAAAGGTCCCTTCTTTATACTCCTTTTATTCCATATGATCTTTCTAATATAGTGAAGGATTTTAGTGAGCTGTTGTTCTTCGGTGTTAACTTGTCTTTGTTTGTCGCCTTAATTAATAATCTGTTTCCTTGATGATATATGATTCCCTGTTTTTCTTTACTTCCTTTACGAGTTCATTGAAATATTTTGGATCGGTTCATCTTTTGATGCTTGGAATTAAATCATATTTTTATACAATTGTTACATTGGTGTAATAGTTAGATTATAATATGGACAATAAGTTTGCTTAACTAGTTCAAATGAATTTAAGTGATGATATTGAATGTAAGACGATGATGGGATGACTGATTTTAGGTTTACTATATCATGTACTAATTCGTTTTGGGCTGCCTCATTACCTAGAATATTAGTGGACTACGTGGTTTAAATGTCAGGCAATAAGAAAAGATTGGTCATTTAAAGATGGTTTGGGCTTCGGGGATATATGTTTGAGTCTGGTTAATATAATTGTTAATGGCTTAAAACATTTCTAGGCTCCTAGACTAGAAAACTTAATAAAGGCTAGCCTATTTCCCCCATAATCCATAGATGTTCGTGCATGCTCTAAAAATGTTGGCAAATTTAATATCTCCAAAATACTTTATTCATTCATAAAATCGGGGCCTCATAACAATTAATCGTTAGTGTGCTTTAGGAACGCATTAACAAATTTACTATCGTGATTATGTATATGTTCGCGTAACATAGTTATGATTCCCAAAATAAATCACGGTACGCGTTCGCGCAACTTTGGCCAACCAATTTCGATAATTAATAAAGCGTGATAAATTGTGTACACATATGTGTAACATGATTTTAAGCGCCCCAAATAAAGTGGATTTATACACATGTAATCCGTTTCAAAGATTAAATCCATAAACGCCATAATTAAAAGCGGTAAAAAGGGTAAATACACATAGGTTCTAAAAATACGTAATTAAATAAATTAACTAAGCGAGGTATGATTTAAGCGGCCGTGCTAAAATCACAGAATCCGAGAATGCCTAATACATTCTTCCGGGTTAATAGAATTCTTTACCCGATCTTCTGGTTTTCGCATACTTTAAACAAAATCAAATTTCCCCGATTTGGGATTTAAAATAAACCAGTGATTTGGGACACCATATAATTATCCCAAGTGGTGACTCTGAATTAAATAAATAATCCCATCTCGATTAGTGTCACTTTAATTGGAAAAACTCCCTATTCCTCGGGAAAAAGGAGGTGTGACACCACTCATCATTGGCAAAGCACCTATCTAGTCTTTCCAAGATTAGTTGACTCCTATTCATATACCTCATGTTAGTCCAAGTGTATTTACTCCCCTTAAACCCTAGGTCAATAAGCTTACAATGGTTCAGGCTATACCAGAACAGGTTAGCTCTTGGGGCAGAGATAAAATTTCCCCCGTGTTTTTCTCTGGCCCTTAGGACTTCATTGGAGTCCCCCTACCAGCCAGCTCCCCCTATAACCATTAAAGATGGTTCTAAGCTGGTCCCATAGTGCCCTTCTGTTAGCATAGGTGTTGCTGGCATATATTGCAGTGAAAAGCTAAGGGTGGAAGAGGGAGTTACCTTGACCATGACATTGATGCCCTACGGTGGTGGAGACTTCATCAATTTTCAGAATGCCATCTTTCCACATGATGACAATGCCTCCTGACATTCCTACAACAAGGTTCTAAATTTGCCTTGTGAAACCCAACTCCTGGATCAGGTGCTTATGCTCAACTATCCTGGTTTCCAAGAGGACCAGCATGGCAGGCTTGTGCAGCTTAACCATCTGAGCATAATGTCTCCTAAATTTCCCACTATTTTTCCCTAGCATTCCAGATGATGAAATTCATCAGTAACCTTGGGTTGGTTTGTGGCTTCCTTTTTTGGATTTCTCATTGGTTGGGCTCTCTTGGTTCTCCATCCCATGAGGAGTCTGGATGGTTAACTGGGCCATTACTGGTTTTAGGTTCACAACTGAGTCTCTTGGGTTTGGCTCTAAGGTTGATCTTAGGCTTACTCCACACATTCCCATACTTCTTGGACATAGTACGATAAATATTTATCCCCAAGGCATCTGAACTTAATATTTCCTCCTGTTGTAGGAGCATAACTTTGGTCTTGGGCACTCTCAGCCTTGCTATCATTTTATCTAGTTCTGTGTTGGTTGCCTCTAAGTGCTAGTGGACATTTTCTGACAATGTCATTGGTAATAGGGTCATTGTCCTCCCTGGTGTCCATGGAGAGAAAGAGGGGCTGGGGATCGCCTCTCCTGGGAGACTAGTGGGAAGAAGGGGAGGGTGTGGCTTATCTGCTGCATGAGAAGGCTTAACTGGTCTGTTTTCATTATTCGCTGGCTTAGTGCAAACTGAGCTTGCATGAGTGTTGCCAACCATAACTGGTGGCCATAGTTCAGCAGGGCATGGTTCAGGCTGGCTGTGACTAGCTGGCCAAGTAGTGTGGGTTTTGAATGACCACTGAGATGGGTACAGTCCCTATTAAGAAGCTCAGGGGAAAAACAATACCATGTAGTGCCATCTCCAACCATGATGTTGGTATGTGGTCTATGGGTAGGGGCAGAAGGGGGTTCACTCGAACCCCCTTCGCCGAAAATTTATACTGTATATATAAGGCAAAATCTAATTTTTGCCTCTATATATTATGTTTTGAATCCCCTTGATATAGCCCAAAAGCATAGCTTAATGGTCAAGGTGGTTCAAAACCTTTGTGAGGTCATTGGTTCAATTCCCACTGGCTACAATCTCTTTTAATTTTTTAATTTTTTTCTTTTTTTGAACCCCGTTAGAAAAAATCCTGCATCTGCCACTGTCCATGGGGAGTGGGGTAGATGATACCCGCATTTGGTTTGGGTCCTCCCCCTGGCTCTGTATGTTATTGTTATTTTTTGGGTTGTTTAATTTCCCCTTCGGTGTTAGTGTCTAGCCTGGTAATGGAGTTTATTCCATTTGGTATGCATTCTTTTTCTTTTAAGCAAAGATCTTCACCGTTGGAATTCCGTGCATGTAGATTTCTCATCATTAGAGATCTTTGAGAGGCGACGGATTCAGTAAAATCAGTAGAGGGAAAATGATGATGGGATACATGGTGGGTTGTGGTGTGAGAGGGAAGGTGAGAATGTATAATTAAATCTCGTTTCCCTTGCCCAGTGTTAGTAATGTTAGTAGTGAGATTGGGCTTAGCCCCATTGGTGGACCCTAGAAGCTGACTTATGTCAGATCATGGAGGTATTAGATTTGGAAATTCATTTTGGGTATTTTTCTTACCCGATGTGGGTGCGTATTTTCCCCCTTGTGCTGTGTGAGAGGCAGTAGGTACGTGTGTGGTAGAGCACGTGCCTTGCATGTGTTCTAGATTTGGCACAAGTTATAAATTATGCATTTGGTTTGGGCCGTGCTCTAAAGACCAAGACAGTTGTAACATGGGCTCATATGGTCTAAGTTATTTGTCTCGTCGGGGGCTAGTTAGACGAGGCCCGTATGGTGACTGTTGGGCATGTCTTGTTTGGTCCATGTTTCCCACAACCTTAGCACCGCCCTGCTCCTCAGCCCTGCTGCCACCCTCACCCTCATCGATGTTACTAAGGATGGAAAACTTACCTAAATCTAGTGGCCGCTTGCCGATTTGTTCTTTGTTGCCTCTGGTCGTCCTTGGTTTTTGAATCCCTCCATTCTCCCTTGCCTTTTTGATTTCCGTAAGAATTACACCACTTTCCACTCGTCTTCCCCGTGGGCACTATGTACTGTCGTTGGCGCCCCTACTGTGTCGTTTGCCTCTATCTACCGTTAATTTGGGCATTATTTTGAGCATGTGGCCTAGTCACCCACACCCTTTGCACATGATGACCTCCCCTTCATACTCAATGGGCTGCTTATGCTCACCAATTAGCACCATCGTTTGGAGGGGTACCTCGATGGGTACTTGGATGCAAATCCGTACATACCTGCCTCTTAAGGTGGCAGAGATACACACATCGATTTTTAACAACCTACCAGCCTCTCTCCCCGCCCTTTCCAGGATCTCTCTATCGTAGAATTTTGTGGGTAATTGGGGGATCCAGATCCAGATGGCGGTATCGTATATTTTTGATTCCGCCGATACAAAATTTGGTTCCCAATTCCTGATAGAGAGGAAGTGTCCCATGATAAACCATGGGCCTCTATGCAATGCAATCATCATCTAACTTTCTATAGTTAATTTAGACTAAAACAAGTTTTAGTCAACTTGGGGTTGTTGAACAACATTTTCAAGATTGCAATACAAAAAGCACTTTGGAATTTTTCCTTTCTTTCTTTAGGTTATATCCATCTCATTTTTAAATTTTATTGACCCGACTAATCCAACTTCGAATCGCATAAGGCTATTTTAAGGGAGAAACACTCCCTACTAGAATCGTTTCGTTCACAAAACTCGAAAGAGTGTGAAGGGATCTCATCCACAAAGGATGTATCTAGGTGGAGGGATACTCCTGTCCCTAGATCATATATACTAATATTATATTTTCTCAAATTACTTAAATATATGTATGCGAGATCAAACTCAAAAGGTCATATAGTGCAATACTTATTCGGTGCATTTGTACAAAGATCTGACATACTTTCTTTTTTCTTTGTCACTGTAATTGAGATCCGGCGTACTTCTTTTTATTTGTTTGATGTATTCCTTCAACATTCCCAAATTTAATATATTGAAATCTATATTTTCTGTTTGCCACTATAAAAATATTTATATAATTAAATCAAAGAGGAATATTCAAAAACATACATCCCAACACAATACTCTACACCTACGCATTCATATTTTCCAGTTTATGCCCAAATAGCCAATAATTTGTTTGTAGTAATATTTATATACTTCTATACATTTTTATACAATATTTATCTACTTCTATAAATAATGACCTATCTTATAAAAAAAGGGCGGTCCGATACACTAAGCTCCTATTATGTGCGGAGTTCGAAAAAGGATCGGACCACAAGGGTCTATTGTACACAACCTTACCTACATTTATGCAAGAGCCTGTTTCCACGACTCGAATGTATCTATATTATACAAAAGTGTATAATAATGTATAAAAGTATAATAATATATAAAAATGTATAACACGTCACTAGCAACGGAAACAAACTTTTTCTGCGATTTTTAGTTATAATTCTTGTTCCAAATCAGTATAATTAAATCTCCATCGAATAACTTTCAAATCTGTAGATGAACTCCTATAATTATTTCTATTAAGTCTAAATAATGCCAACTCCAAAATTTTCAATAATATCATATTTGAAATTTAAATCCACTTCTTCAAGCTTGTTCAACAATGATGAGTTACCTTTCAAATATAATTTTTATAACCCAAATCTTATAAAATTAGTCCTTTAACTACAATTTGAGATCCAAGCACAGTAACAAAATCGAGCTTCTCAGCTGACAAACAAGAGGCATTTGGGTTGAAGAAGATAAATAGGGGAAATCGGCCTAGTTTTCAAATCATATAGGCCAACGGGGAAAATATTTATTTTGTGCCTCACACAAATGACATTAGTTGTATGAGATTTTTTTTTATCTCACAAATTTGTGGATCCATATCTTACACTTTTGAATCCATAAAATTTAATAAAGGCCAAAAAACACGGCTCGTTTTTATTAAACTTGGGCCAAGTAGACTGTAAAAATATTTCCGATATTGTAAAGATATATACCCGAGAAACAAATAAAATTAAAAAATAACTTAATTTTAAACCTATAATCTCAAAAATATAATGAATTCATGCTAATAATTTAAAGATTGAACTTGTTAAGTATAAATTTTAGATCGATCACTACGTAATAGCGTATTTATTCTGTTGAAATTCTGGATCCTTACTTATTTGGAACATCAACAATGGCAACATACCCAATGCGATCTCACAAGAGGGGGTCTAGAAAGGATAGCATATACACAACTGTACTCTACCTTATATGAGGCACAGAGGTTGTTTCTGATAGAGTTTCGACTCTAGAAAAATGTTTTCAAAACATTTTTGAAAATGCAAGAGTAAAAAGTTATGATTAAAATACTGAAAAAATAAAGGTATTGACAATAAAAGTAATAAAGATATTCAAAGTAAAAGAAACAACAATAATAATAAAATTAAAGAATAAGATAATAATAGACTAGCAGTAATAATACTGATCATAAAGATCATTGCTTAATTGTGAAAAAAGCTATTGTCTAGTTGATTTACTCTATAAAAAATAATTAAATAGTCTGCACACATACTATGCTTCCTAGACGTTACTAGTGAAATTTAACTGAGTCGTTGTTGTTATTGTTGTTCTAAAAGATACCCATTACAATTCAGGTGATTATTTCATCAACTCATTAAAGTGGCACTTAAAATCAATATTAATGGTATTTTTTCAATTAGCATATGATGTATAAAGCATAAAAATAAGCAAGAAGAATATCGGATGAAAAGTCCAAAATCATATATTATGTTTGATTTTAGACTCAAAATCATGCATATTTTTTCACATGAATTATTTTAACAAAATGCACTTTTAATAATAAGCCTAAACAACTTTAGTTTTTTAAGGGTAACCTCTCACATGCCCTTTTATTCCCTACAAACGGTTAGCTATCTCTATCTTCCATAATTTTTTGTCAAGAGAGTAATTAATACCAAGAGCAGCTGAAATTTCTGAAAACCAAAATTGCTTTTGGAAAATCCGAGATATCGCCAAGTTTTTCTTCACCAAGTTTTCTTCACCTTTCAATGGTGGCTCTCACCTGATTTTCTTCACCGCAAATAATTTATTCCGCACCAAACCACCCCAAAGTATAAAATCTGTTTTCACTAAATATTAAACCTCCTAGCGTTTCCGTCTTCTTGAAATAGCACTCTGTTTCACGTACTACCCTGTCCCCTCCTCTCTCTGTGTGTGTGTGTGTGTGTGAGCGTCAAGGTTTTTTCTTTGGTTTGTTGTATTTGGGTATTCTCTAAAGTTAGTAGTACTTATTATAGCCTTTTAAGTATATTTTCTCAGAAAGTAAAATTATGAATTTTCATGGTTGACATTACTGAAACAGTGGTAACTTTTTGAAGAATTGGTCAGTTATAATTGACTTAGTCTTGGTTGTAAAAGGGCCTTATATTCTTCAATTGACTGATCAGTTTCTGTTTTTTCCCTTACGTGATTTGTTGATTGAATGGTGATTGCTGAAAGTTAAGGTTTTTATCTGGAGAAATGGGGCTTTATTTTTTTTATTTTTTTTGTATTAACAAGTGATGTCAGTCTGTTGTACCTTTCTAGACAATATTGTTGGTGAAAAAGTTTGGTAGTCTAATTGGGTGTTTCTGAAGTCTGTTAAGTATTTTCTCTAAGAAAACAAATCAATGAATATTAATGCAAAAATTTTGATTTTACATTTCTAAAGGTAATACTAACTCTTTTGAAGTGTGGATTCTGGGTTTAAAAGGACCTTCTGTATTGTGCTTTTCTGGAGGGTTCTTTATTCCTCCAAAAAGCAAGTTGTATGAATGATCAGTGGTTATACTTTTTTCCCCTCTTTTGTGTGATTAGATATTTTTGAATTTTGTTTTTTTTAAGTTGATTTGTTGATTGAATAGTGAAAGTTGAGGTTTTGTCTGGAAGGTGGGGCTTCTAAGCTACTAAGTGATGTCATTGCTGTTCTACTATTTGTATAGAAGTTTCTTGGTTTACCATGAAAATATTGTCACACGGAAGAATGAGATCCTATTAACATTACTTTAAGCTAGATGGGACTGTTGATTCCGAGACTATACATGTAGTTGAAATAGTTTGGTAAAATTGTGCTTGGGGAAAGGAACGTTTTGATTGCTTCTGCAACATCACTTCTAATCACATAAATATTTGCTCTCTTCAACCATGATTAATTGACACTATAGTAGCCTAGTGGAGATATAACACTAATCTGATATATGTATGTAGGGAAGATTTTTGCTGAAAAATCTTCTTACGAGCCCGAATCCCGATCTTCTACAGTTGCAGCATCAGAGAAAGTCCTTGTTCCTGGCGGCCAGAGTGACAGCTCCTTATCCTCAACTGAACAATTGGAGGTTGCTGATACAGTTCCAGAAAATGCCCTGGTATGTTACATTAATCTCCAACCGCATGAAAAGAGAGTTCTTTTTTTTGGGGGGGGGGGGGGTGGGAGGTGGAGGTGACAAATTTTCTTGCAGAAAATACTTCTAAATAGATATCTTTCTGAGTCTGCTTGAATGAAAGTGTTATTGCATTTTGTTCCCATGAGAACAGTGTCGTTAAAAAGTAGTCTTCTCTATATTTCCGTATTCTAGATGCCAGATGCGTGGCTTCTAGCTACAGTTGATGCATCATTGCTAACTCGTGAAAACAAATTTGTGTGCGCTCTTAGTTCAGAGGGAGGCATGAGTATGCTTTGGTGCCCTTAGGTTCTCTCAATAAATAATAGTAGAAAGTTATCTACTCCTATTACCTGCAAATTTGAGGTGTTAGGCATCGTATAAGCAAATAGTGCCTATAAATCCATGATTAATAATATTACTTTTGAGGATTAAAAAAATGATGCATAGCAGCTCAACCTACCACACTTAAAGTCCATTGTCTGGGATTTTGGTAGAGAGATCCTTTCCATAATATTGGAATGACTAAGGCTTCTTGAGCAGTCTTGTTTAAATAATTGCAACAGACGCATGCTTATCTCAGGTTAAGGAAAAATATTTTTTGAGTCCAAAATCTCTTTCCCAATAGGTGAACTATTTTGTCTACGCAAGTATCAATTGAGGGAGCAAACTTTGAACAAGATAAAGACACAAAAAGAGAGACTGTTTCCTTCGTCAATCCAACTGAAGGTATAAAAGTCAATATCACAACAGTATGTGAGGAATGTGGTTACTTTGACAGTATTATGTTGAGAGTGTCTCTAAAGAGGGTATTTCTTTTAAGTGTGTTATTCTCTATGATACTAGAGTAGTAAGTGTATGTTATTCTCTATGATACTGATATTATTTTTTCTCTTTAGTCATGATTTTTTCCTTATCTGAGAATTGGAAGTTTCAATGTCTATCATCATTTCCCTTTATTTACTGTGGGTGTCTTTGGTCTCAACAAATGGTATCAAAACGCTCGGTTGAATTATCACTATCGGTATATTGCATGTCCCTACAAGTGGTACTAGGACTAGGGAATAGTTTGGTTCCGTGTAAGCATGGGCACCATTCACAGGAATAATACAAATTATCCGCATAATACTATTAATACATACGAGTTTTATATGTAGAGGCATTGTTCACATTCCATACATGAACGCTATCCACAGTAAATATCCTAAAATTGATAGAAGGTAATTAGACATGTTATACTTGTTCCACCAGTATAGATGTCTTTTGGACAAGTGAGCACTATTCAATAAATACTAGTGCAGGACGTGCGTAGCTGCACTGCATCATCAGAGGAGGATGTGAAACTAGTTTTGTCGCGGGAATTACCATTTGGTAACAGGAGAAAGGCATTTTACTATAAAGTGGGGACTAAGGCATCATGTAGCAGATACCAGAGTATATTGAATATAGAGCACCATTCATGGGAAGCTCAAGTAAAATGGAGAGTACGGTTTTAAAGTGCCAAGACACAACTTCTGAGGAGGTTTGTTTGTGGAGGAGCGACTTCCAGAAGACAATAGGGAATGCCACCGGAGCTTGCCTACAAACACAGCTCTGGAGAAGCTTGGGCGGGAATGTTCGACTTGTTTAACGCAATTGGAGAGAATTTTATTGAATGGAAAAAAATCTTGCTTACATCCTCTCTGTAACTACATAGGATGAGATCTCATTGCTTTTTTGATCATTAAAGCTCTTGGGCGGGACTGTTCGACTTGTAATCTCATTGCTAGTTGCTAGATAACCATAGAAAATGTGGCGGTCTGGCCTAAAGTTTTTTTTTTTCTATGCTGTCCACTTTTAGGTTTTCAGAGTACAAGAAAATGAGGGAGGCAATTGACAAGTATGAGGGTGGTTTGGAAGCTTTTTCTCGTGGTTACGAAAAAAAGGGTTTCACTCGTAGGTAATAACTGCTTTCTATCTTATTTAATTTTCTTTCTGAAGGTATTCGAGACCGGCCTTGTGCAAAACCTTGTCAATTTCATGCCATAATGTTATTCGTTGACGCCAACTTGGTACTTCTTTGGCCCACACTCAAACCTATAGAGGAGTGAAAAGGTGATATAGGTTGTAATATCTGCAGATAAAAGAAAGAGAAACAGATTACATTTTGTATTTGGAGACATGTGTATAGCAGCGGTTAATTCTTGACATGCTCAGCCCTTTACCAAAAATAGCTATCATCTAGTTTCTAGCAATCTAGGCATGGTATATATTGGAATTTGAAGTATTTATCTCAGACAGCAGAAGTGATTCCCGGAAAGTGACCTTTCAAAGCTAATGTTTACGAAAAGGAACCGTCTGGAGCTCGTGTTACACCTAATTGTTTTGAAGAGAATCTATGTACTTCATCCCTTTATTGTAGATCATTTTACTTTCTGTTTTTCTTTTCCTCGGAGTATATGTATGTTATATCAGATCTGTAAGCCTGACCTTACTGTAGGTGCTCCTTCTTTCCCTTTTGTAAGTTTGCTCTACTGAGAGGGGCTGAAGTATCAGTCACTGATTGCCTGTGAACTTTGTTGCTAGTGCTACAGGTATCACTTATCGGGAGTGGGCTCCCGGTGCCAAGGTCAGTGTTTCCTTTCTTGTTTTGTTTTAGATTCTCTATGATAAAAAGGACCACAAAATTGATAACCACTTCTTTTTTAAAGTAAAAGGTGAGAGAAACTAAGAGAAAGTAGAAAGGAGAAGATTTATGTTTTAATTCTCAAGAAAGCTGTTTAAGGACTTCTGACCTAAATATGTTTCTTTTCTGATAGTTTAGAATATTGTAATTGCTCCACAGTTTCTGTCATTTGCACAGATTATGGTCTTCACCCTGGATGGACTTCTGACCTAAAAACAAGGATAAGATTCCTTTGGCTTAACTTATTAAAGTTAGGCTTTGCTACTCGATAGCATTACTCACTAGCTCTGCAAGCTTGATCTAGGCATCGACTTGGTGAGCCATTGACTTAGTTTGTAAGACTTATTCTGGTCCAATGTGATGGTCACTTTGAGGATGGAGTGAGAATGGACATATATTAAGTCATCTTTTCAGAATAAAGGTCAAGGACTGAGAAACTATTTTAAAATACTCCAGGTTGCAAACTTCTGTATCCCAAAATAATTAGTGAATCATCTTTCTTCTGCCACTAGCAAGTAAAAGATCTATTTTGGCATGTAAGAATTAGCTCCCAGGATTCCAAGAACTATACTGACTCAAGATCAGCCAAATAAGTACAATTTTGTTTTGAGGAACACAATCATGATATTTTGACTTGGTTTGTGTTATGCCAGTACAGGTACCTATATCAGCAAATCAAGTATTTCTCTTTTGGTTAGGGGGTGCTTTTATCAGAATAAAA
>AWOL01S0037174.1:0-11665 GCA_000715115.1 Nicotiana otophora | reverse complement strand
AATTTCCTTTGGACCATGAAAGTTGTCTTTTGACGGTGATGATGATGTCCTTAGACCATGATGGCCTGGGCTATGAATCATGTGATAAGGGATTCGCAGGCCATGAAATGATGTCATCGGGCCATGAAAATGGTTCCTATGAACCATGATGCCTTTGAATAATGATGTACAATACTGAGAGATCCTCAGTCCATGGAATGGTGTCTTCCGGCTATGAGGATGATGCCTTCGGACTATGACGCCTTTGGACAAAGATGGCGATGTTTCAGCCTATGAGATGCAAAGATATGACGCTAGGTCGTATGTAAAACGAAATAGAGCTTAGGCAATGCTTAGCTGCAGGAGAATAGAAGATAGTGCTAGGTCTTAAATAGCATAATGGAGATAATATTTAATATTAAGGAAAGGCAGTTNGCAGTGCTTAGTCGTATGGAAAATAGGAGACAGTGCTTAGTCTCATGAAAGTAAAGGAAGTGGTGCTTAGCTTCATGCAAAATAAGAGATAATGCTTCGTCTCATGCAAAGAAAGGAGACAATGCTTAGTCTCATGCAAGAAAGGCAATGCTTAGCCTTATGCAATTATGGAGGCAGGGCTGAGCCTCATGCAAAATAGGAGACAATGCTTAGTCTCAATGTAAGGAAAGGGAGTTCTTAACCTTTATACAATTAGGGAGGCAGGGCTTAGCCTCGTGCAAAATAGGAGACAATGCTTAGTCTCGTGCAAGGAAAGGAGACGATACTTAGTCTCATGCAAGGAAAGGCAATGCTCAGCCTTATGCAATTGGGGAGGCAGTGCTTAGCCTCATGCAGGAAGAGGAGACAATGCTTAGTCTCGTGCAAAGAAAGGAGACAATGCTTAGTCTTATGCAATTAGGGAGGCAGTGCTTAGCCTCATACAAAATAGGAGACAACTCTTAGTCTTAATGCAAGGAAAGGCAGTGCTTAGACTTTATGAAATTAGGGAGGCAGGGGTTAGCCTTATGTAGTTAAGGTGGCGATGCTTAGCTTCGTGCAAAATAGGAGACAATGCTTAGTCTCGTGCAAAGAAATGAGACAATGCTTAGTCTCATGCAAGGAAAGGCAATGCTCAGCCTTATGCAATCAAGGAGGCAGTGCTTAGCCTCATGCAGGAAGAGGAGACAATGCTTAGTCTCATGCAAAGAAAGGAGACAACGCTTACTCTCATGCAAGGAAAGGTAGGTCTTAGCCTTATGCAAAGAAACCGATGAGTGATAGTAGAGTGCTTCTTAAATGGAGATGCTTGGGATAGATAATAAGCTATCTTGAAGGTAGTGACCTGACGTGTCTGTAGATATTATTGTCTTACTATGCCTGCATCCAAAGAAAAAATGTGAGTTTTGTAGGTAAAGGTTGGTTCGCGCTTATTCTTTTGCTTTGCCTATGCTCCTGTCTTGAGATCCTATTTGAGTCACACTGGGTAACATATGGCTGCTTATAGAAATAAAGTTTTTCGAAAGAAATGCGTGCATTTGATGAATGTTGTTATATAAAATATAGTAGTATGCAATATTGACTGAGTTAGATGAACCAATGACTGTGACATATTTTAGAGACATTGCGACCTCCTTGCTTTAGAATTTTGAGTGTTCCCCTGAAAATTCTACCCCAGTTTAAATGCAATACTTTGGCTGTTCCTTGTATGACGATATTGGCTGGACTTGCTCCGGAATTTTGAGGATCCTCCTTAAAATTCTGTCCCATTTTCTGACCATGGTAAAAATGAAGACTTGATTGAGTTGTGACCGAACCCACAGGGCTGCCTACGTAACCCATCTTAAGAAGGAATCAGGTCAAGCGTAGTTCACTTACATGAAGAAATGTAAACATATTATATCTTGACTGCGTCTCAGTTGATAGGTTTTGGTCAAACTTCTCCGTCCATCTCTGCGAGTATGAGTTCTCCTCCTATTAATACTCTATGAACCATATAGGTCCCTTGACAATTGGGTGAAAATTTTCCTTTGGCTTCATCTTGATGCGGGAAGATCCCCTTCAGCACCAGTTTCCCCAGTGTGAATTGTCTAGGCCTGACCCTTTTGTTGAAATCTCTGGACATTTTGTTATGGTAAAGTTGACCGTGACATACTACATTCATTCTTTTCCCATGAATGAGAGCAGTTTCTCATAATGACTTCGTATCCATTCTGCATCACTGAGTTCAGCTTCTTGTATGATTCTTAAAGAAGGAATTTCTACTACGATGGGAATGAGGCTTCAGTGCCATAGACCATCGAATAAGGAGGTGCCCCAGTTGATATGTGAACCGTGGTACGATATCAAAGTAGGGCAAATGGTAACTTCTCGTGCTGTTGTTTGCGATTATCTACCATCTTCCTTAATATCTTCTTAATGTTCTTATTGGCGGCTTCCACAGCTCCATTCATTTGTGGCCTGTATGTTGTGGAATTCTTATGCTTGATCCTGAAGGTTTCACACATGGATTTTATCAAATCACTATTAAGGTTGGCGGCGTTTTCGGTGGTGATTGATTATGGTGCCACGAATCGACAAAAAATATGATCCCTAACGAAATCTGCGACGACCTTTTTAGTTATAGCCTTATAAGATGCGACTTCAACCCATTTTGTGAAATAGTCTATGGCCACTAGAATGAACCTATGCCTATTTGAAGTGGCAGGTTCGATTGTACCGATGNTGTGAATAGGAGACAATTCTTAGTCTCATGCAGAAAAGGCAATGCTTAGCTTTATACAATTAGGGAGGCAGTGCTTAGCCTCATGCAGGAAGAGGAGACAATGCTTAGTCTCATGCAGGGAAAGGCAATGTTTAGCCTTATGCAAGAAAAACAATGAGTGATAGTGAGAAAGTAAAGTATTTCTTAGCTGGAAGTGTTTGCAGTTGGTAACTTGACGTCATGAAGGTAGTGATTTGATGTATTTGCGGGTATTGTTGTCTTATCGTTCCTGCATCCAAAGAAAAATCGTGAGTTTTGTGGGGGAAGGTTGGTTTGCGCTTTTGTCTTCTGTTTTGCCTTTGCTCCTGTCTTGAGGTCCTGTTTGAGTTACCCTGGGTAGCATCTGGCTGTCATAGAAATAAAGTTTTCGAAAGAATATGCATGCATTTGATAAGTATAGTTATTTGAAATGTAGTAGTATGCGATTTCAAATAATTTAGATGAACCTGTGACTGTGACATATTTTAGAGACATTGCGACCTTGCTTTAGAATTTTGAGGGTTCCCCTGAGAATTCTACCCCAGTTTAAATGCAATACTTTGGTACTTTGGCTGTTCCGTGTATGACGATGTCGACTGAACTTGCTTAAGAATTTTGAGGGTCCTCCTCAAAATTCTGCCCCAGTTTTCTGATCATGGCAAAATAAAGATTTTATTAAGATGTGACCGAACCCATAGGGCTGTCTACGTATCCCCTCTTAAACGGGAATAAGGTCAAGCATAGTTCAGTTACATCAGATGAAGAAATGTAAATAGTCTAAACATAGTATCTCTTGACTGCATTTGAGTTGATAGGTTTTGGCCAAATTTCTCCGTCCATTTCTGCAAGTATGAGTGTTCCTCTTGTTAGTACTCTGTGAACCATGTAGGGCCCTTTTCAATTGGGTGAAAATTTCCCTTTGGCTTCATCTTGATGCAGGAAGATTCGCTTTAGCACCAACTGCCCCGGTGTGAATTGTCTAGGCCTGACCCTTTTGTTGAAAGCTCTGGACATTCTGTTCTGGTAGAGTTGACCGTGACATACCGCATTCATTCTTTTCCCATCAATGAAAGCCAGTTGTTCATAGCGATTTCATATCCATTTTGCATCACTGAGTTCAGCCTTTTGGATGATTTTCAAAGAAGGAATTTCCACTTCGGCGGGAATAACGACTTTAGTACCATAGACCAACAAATAAGGAGTTTCCCCGGTTGATGTGCGAACCGTGGTACGATATCCACGTAGGGAAAATGGTAGCTTCTCATGCCATTGTTTGTGATTATCTACTATCTTCCTTAATATCTTCTTGATGTTTTTATTGGCGGCTTCTACAGCTCCATTCATTTACGACCTGTATGTTGTGGAATTCTTATGCTTGATCTTGAAGGTTTCACACATAGATCTGATCAAATCATTATTACGGTTGGCGGCATTATCGGTGATGATTGATTCCTGCACCCCGAACCGGCAAACAATACGATCCCTAACAAAATATGCGACGACCTTCTTAGTTACAGCCTTGTAAGATGCGACTTCAAGCCATTTTGTGAAATAGTCTATGGCCACTAGAATGAACCTGTGCCTATTTGAAGCGGTGGGTTCGATTGGACCGATGACATCCATCCCCCAAGCGGAGAAAGGCCAAGGTGCACTTGTTGCATTGAGTTCATTGGGTGGCACTCGTATCATATCAGCATGTACTTGGCATTGATGATCCTTTTGGACATACCTGATGCAGCCCGTTTCCATAGTCATCCAGAAATATCCTGCTCTTAATATCTTCTTAGATAAAACAAAACCATTCATGTGTGGTCTGCAAGTTTCGGCATGTATCTCTTCGAGCAATTTGGATTCTTCCTTGGCATCGACACACCGTAATAATCCTAGATATGGAGTCCTTCTGTACAGAATTCCTCAACTTTGGAAGAAATGGTTGGACAATCTTCGCAGTTTGCGTTTCTGAGTATGATTTGTGTGCTCCGGGTACTCTCCTTTTGCTAAGTATTCTTTGATGTCATGAAACCATGGATTCCCATCAGTTTCTGCTTCAACATGAGCAAAATGAGCTGGCTGATTATGGATTCCAACTGGAATAGGATCAATGATATTCATGTCTAGGTGTTGTATCATGGAAGATAGAGTGGCCAACGCATCTGCGAACTCATTCTGGATTCTCGGAACATGTTTAAACTCTATTTTTGTAAACCTCTTCATCAACTCTTATACGTAGTACAAATATGGCAATATTTTGGTATTCTTTGTATCCCATTCTCCTAGAACCTGATGTACCAAAAGGTCTGAATCTCTAATTACCAGCAATTCCTGAACGTTCATGTCAATGGCCAACTTGAGCCCCAAGATTCACGCGTCATATTCTGCCATATTGTTGGTACATGGAAACCTGAGCTTTGCTGATACTGGATAGTGTTGACCTGTTTCTGACACTAAAACTGCTCCAATTCCTACTCCTTTGAAGTTTGCAGCTCAATCGAAGAACATTCTCTAACCGTCATAGGTTTTGGTGATATCTTCTCCTACGAATGATACCTCTTCATTGGTAAAATACATTTTCAATGGTTTGTATTCTCCACCCATGGGATTTTCTGCCAGATGATCTGCCAACGATTGGCCCTTGACCGCCTTTTGAGTTACTTAAATGATGTAGAACTCACTCAGTAGTAGCTGCCATTTTGCCAACTTCCCTGTAGGCATGGGTTTATGGAAGATGTATTTTAACGGATCCATTCTTGATATGAGATACATGGTGTAAGCACAGAAGTAGTGCCTCAACTTCTGAGCTATCCACGTTAAAGCACAGCAGGTGCGCTCCAGCAAAGAATACCGTGCTTCATAGGGTGTGAACTTCTTACTTAGATAGTATATGGCATGTTCCTTTCTTCCCGTCTCATCGTATTGTCCCAAGACACAACTGAAAGCCCCATCCAGTACAGATAAATAGTTTAGCAGAGGTCTCCCAAGTTCCGGTGGGACCAGAATGGCTGGTTTGGATAAATATTCCTTGATCTTGTCAAAGGCTTTCCGTCACTCTTCAGTCCAACTTGTTTCAGTGTCTTTCTTCAACGTTTTGAAAATTAGTTCATAGATCGCAGTTGAATGTGCTATGAAATGACTGATGTAATTGAGACGCCCCAAGAAACTCATCACATCTTTCTTGTTCTTCGGAGGTGACAAATCTTGGATAGCCTTGACCTTTGACAGTTCTAGATCAATTCCTCGGCGGCTGACGATGAACCCTAACAACTTTCCAGCAGGGAGCGAAGGCACATTTTGCAGGATTCGGCTTCAAGTTGTACCTTCAAAGTCGATCAAAGAATTTCCTCAAATCTTCTATATAATTTGTGCTTCTCTTGGATTTGATGATGACATCATCCACGTACACCTCTATCTCCTTGTATATAATGTCATGAAAAATGGTTGTCATAGCCCTCATATATGTGGCTCTAGCATTCTTTAGGCCAAACAACATTATCTTGTAACAATATACTCCACATTGTGTAATAAAGGTTGTCTTTTCAGCATCCCCTTCATCCATCCAGATCTAATGATATCCCGCAAAGAAATCCACAAAGGATTGAAGTTCATGCTTCGCACAGTTGTCAATCAGTATGTGTATATTAGGCAAAGGGAAATCATCTTTGGGACTTGCTCTGTTTAAATCCCGATAGTCAACAAAGACTCTAACCTTCCCGTCTTTATTTGGAACCGGCACAATGTTAGCCAACCAGGTCGGATATTCAACTACTCTGAGAACCTTGGCTTTGATCTACTTGGTGACTTCCTCCTTTATTTTCAGACTCATATCAGGTTTGAACGTTTTGAGCTTCTGCTTTACAGGCAGACACATAGGGTCCGTAGGTAGTTTATGAGACACTATGGACATGCTCAAACCGACCATATCATCATAGGATCATGCAGAAACATCCTCATATTCCTTTAATAACCGAACGTACTCTGCCTTTTCTGACGGTGATAGGTGGATGCTTACAGGGGTTTCCTTGATTGTTTCAGAGACTCGCAAATTCACTGTTTCAGTCTCATCCAAATTGGACTTAGGCTTGTTTTCAAAATTTTCCACTTCTCTGATAATATCCTCGGGTGTTATATCCTCTTTCAGATCCTCTGAATCATTGTCCTTATGTTGCGTTGTCTCATTACATGTCACAGTCATAATTTCACCGGGATAGGTAATAATAATACTGTAGAGAAAAATGTAAAGAATAATAATAAATACTAAAAATAACAATGCATTAGATAAATCTTGAAAATGTCAAACAAGTACGGCTCGATGACTCGAGCAATCATTTCAAAACAAAACATTCTTAAAACAAAATACTAAAAATGTCTTAAATGCTCATAAAATTGCTTTTAAAATAAATGATGCTAATTGCCAGGCTACCCAGGAACTCGACGGGCCCTTGATGGTGCAGCAGTCAAGTTCTTGAGAACAACTCCTTTCTCCCTGATATGAATAATAAGGCCTTCCTCTGCTATCCATGTCTTCATTATCCAAAAACAGATTCTTTATGCCAGCTAGAACTTCATCTTCTTCGGATTCCCATATCATGTCAGCTTGATGAAACGACTGGCTCAAATGTGTTACCGGTTGCTCTAGAGGGTAATAAGGACCACGCCATGGTGGTGACCAATTTTGATATTCGTGCCAGATGTATTCATACCCAAGACCAATATTTGTGCCGTGACGCTTTAGCTGTATCGGTTTGGTGATCCCCTAGAGATTCTTACCAAGACCCTTGCCAGGTTCATACCCTGTCCATGCCAATATGCCTTCTATCTTATTGCTCCACTATTTGTCCTTTTCAATTGTGTTGATGCGCTCGATGCGATGGTATGTTTCTCCACCAAACTTCCTTTTATTCTCAATGACCTGAATAGTTTGATTGGTGTAAATGGGATTACTTCCATCCCCATGGATGATCACTTCCTGATGGTTCCACTCAAACTTCATGACCTGATGTAGAGTAGAAGCTATGACCCCAGCGGCATGTATCCAAGGTCGTCCCAACAATAAGTTGTAGGTAGCAGATATATCCAACACTTGAAACTCAACATCAAACCAAGTTGGGCCCATCTGTAGGGTGAGGTTGGTCTCCCCAATTGTGGCCATTTGAGACCCATGAAATGCTTTTAAATTCATACTTCTTGCTCGTATCTCGTGCAGGCCTTTACCCAATCTTTTCAGAGTAGTTAGTAGACATATATTGAGACTCGAACCCCCATCTATCAGGACTCTGGCAATGGACTTATCTTCAAACTGCACTATGATATGTAGTACCCTGTTGTGACTTAGTCCTTTTGGTGGCAGCTCGTCTTTATGAAAAGTGATCTTGTGGCTTTCCAACATTTTCCCTACCATGTTGGCCATCTCCCCACTGGTGATGTTGTTGGGTACGTAGGCTTCATTCAATATCTTCATCNTGAGAACCTTGGCTTTGATCTACTTGGTGACTTCCTCCTTTATTTTCAGACCCATATCTGGTTTGAACTTTTTGAGCTTCTGCTTTACAGGCAGACACATAGGGTTCGTAGGTAGTTTATGAGACACTATGGACATGCTCAAACCGACCATATCATCATAGGACCATGCAGAAACATCCTCATATTCCTTTAATAACCGAACGTACTCTGCCTTTTCTGACGGTGATAGGTGGATGCTTACAGGGGTTTCCTTGATTGTTTCAGAGACTCGCAAATTCACTGTTTCAGTCTCATCCAAATTGGACTTAGGCTTGTTTTCAAAATTTTCCACTTCTCTGATAATATCCTCGGGTGTTATATCCTCTTTCAGATCCTCTGAATCATTGTCCTTATGTTGCGTTGTCTCATTACATGTCACAGTCATAATTTCACCGGGATAGGTAATAATAATACTGTAGAGAAAAATGTAAAGAATAATAATAAATACTAAAAATAACAATGCATTAGATAAATCTTGAAAATGTCAAACAAGTACGGCTCGATGACTCGAGCAATCATTTCAAAACAAAACATTCTTAAAACAAAATACTAAAAATGTCTTAAATGCTCATAAAATTGCTTTTAAAATAAATGATGCTAATTGCCAGGCTACCCAGGAACTCGACGGGCCCTTGATGGTGCAGCAGTCAAGTTCTTGAGAACAACTCCTTTCTCCCTGATATGAATAATAAGGCCTTCCTCTGCTATCCATGTCTTCATTATCCAAAAACAGATTCTTTATGCCAGCTAGAACTTCATCTTCTTCGGATTCCCATATCATGTCAGCTTGATGAAACGACTGGCTCAAATGTGTTACCGGTTGCTCTAGAGGGTAATAAGGACCACGCCATGGTGGTGACCAATTTTGATATTCGTGCCAGATGTATTCATACCCAAGACCAATATTTGTGCCGTGACGCTTTAGCTGTATCGGTTTGGTGATCCCCTGGAGATTCTTACCAAGACCCTTGCCAGGTTCATACCCTGTCCATGCCAATATGCCTTCTATCTTATTGCTCCACTATTTGTCCTTTTCAATTGTGTTGATGCGCTCGATGCCATTGGTATGTTTCTCCACCAAACTTCCTTCTATTCTCAATGACCTGAATAGTTTGATTGGTGTAAATGGGATTACTTCCATCCCCATGGATGATCACTTCCTGATGGTTCCACTAAAACTTCATGACCTGATGTAGAGTAAAAGCTATGACCCCAGCGGCATGTATCCAAGGTCGTCCCAACAATAAGTTGTAGGTAGCAGATATATCCAACACTTGAAACTCAACATCAAACCAAGTTGGGCCCATCTGTAGGGTGAGGTTGGTCTCCCCAATTGTGGCCATTTGAGACCCATGAAATGCTTTTAAATTCATACTTCTTGCTCGTATCTCGTGCAGGCCTTTACCCAATCTTTTCAGAGTAGTTAGTAGACATATATTGAGACTCGAACCCCCATCTATCAGGACTCTGGCAATGGACTTATCTTCAAACTGCACTATGATATGTAGTACCCTGTTGTGACTTAGTCCTTTTGGTGGCAGCTCGTCTTTATGAAAAGTGATCTTGTGGCTTTCCAACATTTTCCCTACCATGTTGGCCATCTCCCCACTGGTGATGTTGTTGGGTACGTAGGCTTCATTCAATATCTTCATCAGGGCTTCCTATGTGCCTCAGAGTTTTGCAGCAGTGATAAAATGGATATTTGAGCAGGGGTTTTGTTCAGATGATCAATCATAGAATACTCTCTTGCTAGCACCTTTCTCCAAAGATCATCTGGGCCAGTCTCAATGACATGCAGTTTAGAGGCCACTTCTTTGCTTGTTCCTCCCAAATGCTCGGGTGTATAAATTCAACCAGTTCTGGTCATGCCTTGCGCTGCACCTGTTTCTTCCATTTTTCCTTTCATTTCCTTCTTGCCTCCGCAACATAATCCTATGGTATATCATTAGACTTATAAGACGGTGCAGGTGCTACCATCACGGTGAAGGGTGTTGTTACTTCAACCTCAAACGGAGTTGGTGTAGCTACCTCAACTTCAATTGGTGCCTGAGTTTGTACTATCATAGGTGTGAGAGTGACTGGAGATGTTTTAGGATTATCCCCTTCTCGAATGAGTCTAATTGACCCCTCTGAGTTCCATTCTTCATCGGTCTCTATCACGTTTACCCCTCTGCCCCTGTGATCCGGGAGAGGATTGTTACAGACATTGGGTGCAGCCTCTTTTTCCTGTATAACTTTGGTGTCAATTAATGTCTGAATCTTATCCTTAAAAGTATGACACTCATCAATAGTATGACACTTCATACTTCAGTGATAGGCACATGTCTTATTTGGATTAATCCACTAGGAAGAATTTCCATAGCAATAGCGGGAATGGGAATGATATAACCGGCAGCCTTCAGTCTCTCGTACAGTTGGTTTATGGGTTAAGAAATTGGGATGTACTGTCTGGGTGGTCTACGGTCGAAATTTGGTCTAGGTTTTTGGTAGTTTTGGCGGGTTGGTGGTGAGTGGTAGTATGCTGGTTGGGTGTTACAGGTATGACAAGTGGCGGCAGGTTGTTGGTATCCGGGAGGTAAAGGCTGATATGTGGGTGAGAGTGTTTGGTATGTAAGAGGAGACTTTGGACCTTGGGCTACCATCACCGTTCCTACTTCTTTCTTCTTGGAGATACCTCCTGACTGCAAAGTATTATTTTTGGCTTCGTGTGCTTCAAAATTTGTCACCATTCTGCTTTTGATCCCTTCTTCTATTCTTTCTCCCAATTTGATGATGTGAGAAAATTTATGGTTTTCAATAACCATCAGCCTTTCGTAGTATTGCGGATCCTGAAACCTGACGAAGAACTTATTCATTTTTTCTTCTTCCAGTGCTGGCCTTACCTTTGCAGCTTCCAACCTCCACCTAGTAGCATACTCACGGAAAGTTTCAATTGGCCTTTTCTTGAGATTCTGAATGTAGAAAACATTTGGTGCATTTTCTGTGTTAAACCTGAACCGATCCATGAAATTCGATTCCATGCTCACCCAATTAACCCATTTCTTTGGGTTCTGACTTATGTACCAAGATAGGGTGTCTCCAGTGAGGCTCCTCATGAACAACTTCATGCGGATTCTTGCATCCTTGCCAACCCCTACAAGCTTGTCACAATATATTCTCAAATGCACCTTCGGATCACCAGTCCAGTCTAGTATTTCCAACTTAGGNGGAGGTAAAGGCTGATATGTGGGTGAGAGTGTTTGGTATGTAAGAGGAGACTTTGGACCTTGGGCTACCATCACCGTTCCTACTTCTTTCTTCTTGGAGATACCTCCTGACTGCAAAGTATTATTTTTGGCTTCGTGTGCTTCAAAATTTGTCACCATTCTGCTTTTGATCCCTTCTTCTATTCTTTCTACCAATTTGATGATCTCAGAAAATTTATGGTTTTCAATAACCATCAGCCTTTCGTAGTATTGCGGATCCTGAAACCTG
>AWOL01S0037169.1:22576-42637 GCA_000715115.1 Nicotiana otophora | reverse complement strand
TGAATTTGACTTAAAGGCTAGGCATTTCTTTTCACATATTCTAAGTTTGAATATTTCCTCAGACGACGAGATAACGTGATGGAAGCATGGGAATACATATTACACATATTTTCAAAACAAACACATTCGGGATAGCAATTGCTATGACGTTCATTTTGGGACTTGCATCGATTTCATGAATACCATGGGATTCAATTCTAAGAAGAGGGGGTTTAGCTAACATACCTCAATTGAGCTTCTTAAAAATCTAATATGTTCCGGAATATTAGTAACTTCAATCTATTTTAGCAATATAGCAAAAATTAAACCAAACATTAGGAAACCAATCATGATTCTAGCTCACTTGAGCATTTTATCAAACACTATGTGTGTAATAAGGTTCCTTGGCCCTTTATGAAAGACTTCACCATCCCACACCCCATTCTTTCTATCGTTAACTCACAACCTCCCCACGTACCTTAAGAATACATGCATGATAGGTAAGCATTCCCATCCCCATGAGCTACCTTACTAATTGCCCATTCTAGTTATATTTCGAATTTAAGAGCTTGGTGATTGAATCTTACCTCTTAGGATGAAGACCTAGGGTGTTTCTCTTGATAATCTTCAAAGGTTTAAGCAAGAATTGAAGAGAAAGTTTTGATGAGGTTCACTTTCTTCCTCTAGGACTCTCTCTCTCACTCTATAGATATCAGAAATAAGCTCAAAATGGTTTATGGGATGTGTTTTAATGGAATAGGGTCGGGTTTAAAAACTCCAAAAATGAAGCTCTGGAACAGGTTTTGCGGTCACATATATGACCGCCTAATGATTATGCGGTACGCAAAATGACCGCGAAAGGTGGCTCTGGGAACTGGGCTGGCCTGCTTCACTTTGCGCCCCGCATACCTATTCTGCGGTCACATAATGCGCCGCAGAACCTCCCTCCACAAAAGTCTAAGGATTACAATGCGACCAAAGTTCGGCCCGCGAAACGGTTATGCGGTCACGTAATTAGCCACGAAATTGACATCAAAGATGCCCCAGAAAACTGCCTCACTCTGCGACCATTCTGCGGTCCACAAAGTGGTTTTGGGGCTGGAAAAATGCCTACTTCTGCCCAACATCTTCCTTCAACTCCCCAGGCACTGTTCTACTACTATTAACCTCTATACCTACTTCGGTATCACAGAATCCGAGTTTTGAGGAAAACCTTTACGGGGCCTTACAAGCATACACTGTAGCAAGCCACTTATTCTAGATCAGGAGTATGAACGTTGACGTTGATTGATCATGCCCATGTGTTCTTGTATTATCTATTTCCATGTTGATATTGAGCCTATGACCATGTCGGGCGAATTGTGATTGTGAGCCTATGAATATGCCGGGCAGATTGTGATTGTGATACTATGATCATGCCGGATGGATTGTGATTGTGAGCCTGTGATTATGATGGACAGATTGTGATTAAGAGCTTGTGATCATTCCGAGCATATTAGGATATTGCCATGTGAGTTGTCCGTGCGGTTGTGGTGCGATATGTGGGCACGAGGTGCAGTAAATATATGATGGTGGGTTGAGACTCGTGACTTGTGACTATGAGATGAAGTACCATTGAGGGATTTTGTTGTGAAACTTGTCTTAGAACGACTTGATTAACTGATTGTCATTTGTGTTCCTTATTTGGTTTTATTGATACTTCATGCTGTTCTTATTTCTTTACTATTTGTATCACTTGTTGGTTCCTGTTGCCATTTACTTATTTCTGCTTTCCATTATTATTTTTATACTACTATACTGCACCGGATATTTTGTCTAGTGAGTGTCTTAACTTGTACCTCATCACTACTCCACTGAGATTAGTCTTGATACTTACTGGGTACTGATCGTGGTTTACTCATACTACATTTCTGCACATTGTTTTGTGCAGATCCAAGTACTTCGGAGTCTGTTTATTGTTAGATAGCGAGTGGAGACTTCAAGGTATACCTGCCATCGCTTTAGCAGGCTTTGGCGTCACCTTCAGAAGTTATATTTTTGTACATTTTAATGCTATTCCAGAACAGTTGTACTTAGAAATTTTCTACTGAACTGAGTAGAGCTTATGATTTGTACTGCCGGATTTAGGATTGTTGGCTTTGTATAGACAGTTTTGTTTCATATTTAATAGTCGTTGGTTAAATTTTGTCATTAATTCAGGAAGCATTAAGCTTACCTAGTCTAAATGACTAGGTGACATCACAACATCATACGGAGGGAAACGAGGGTCGTGACAAGATCCCAGTGGAGTTTTGGAAGGACGCGTGTCGGGCAGGCTTAGAGTGGCTTACTGGTTTGTTCAATGCATTTTAAAGACAAAGTAGATGCCTGATTATTGGAGATTAAGTTTGATGATTCTGTTGTATAAAAACAAATGTGATTTCCAAAATTGCAACAACTACAGGGGTATCAAGCTATTGAGTCACACTATGAAAGTTTGGGAGAGGGTGGTGGAGATGTGGGTGAGAAGATGCGTGTCTATTTGTGAGAACCAATTCGGATTTATGTCGGGGTGGTCGACTACAAAAGCCATTTACCTTGTGAGGAGATTGGTGGAGATGTATAGGGAGGGGAAAAAAGACTTGCATATAGTGTTCATTGACCTAGAGAAAGCCTACTATAAAGTCCTGAGGGAGGTTCTATGGAGATGTTTTGAATTTAGCGGTCTGCTATTAGTGTACATTATGGATATTAAAGACATGTACGATGGTTCTAAGACTAAGGTGAGGACTTTTAGAGGAGATCGGATCACTTCCCAGTGGAGATGGGGTTGCATCAAGGATAAGTCCTTAGCTCATTTTTGTTTGCCCTGGCGATGGATGTGCTAACACGACACATACAAGGGAAAGTGCCGTGGTGTATGAAAATTGTAGATGACATTTTACTGATCGATGAGACGCGATGCAGGGTGAACGCCAGGTTGGAGGTATGGAGACAGATGATGGAGTCTAAAGATTTCAAGTTGAGTAGGTCGAAAACAAAATAATAGGAGTGTATGTTTAGCGATGGGACGCACGAAGCAGATGTGGGCATGAAGATTGATAAACAAGTCATCCCTAAGAGAGAGAGAGAGAGAGAGAGTTTCAAATACCTTGGGTCTATAATCCAAGGCAACGGGGAGATTGACGAGAATGTTACTCACAGTATTGAAGTGGGGTGGATGAAATGGAGACTTGTATATGGATTTTTGTGTGATAAAAATGTACCACCTAGACTTATAGGCAAGTTCTACAGAGTGGTGGTAAGGCCGACTATGTTGTATGTGGCTGAGTGTTGTCCCATCAAGAAGTCTTATGTCTAGAAGATGAAAATAGCTGAAATAAGGATATTGAGATGGATGTGTAGGCATACCAGAAAAGACAACATTAGTAACGAAGTGATTAGGGACATGGAGGGAATGTCGCCTGTGGAGGACAAATTACGAGAATTGAGGCTGAGATGGTTTGGGCATGTGAAGAGGCGAGACATAGCTGCTCTGATTAGGAGGTGTGAGAGGTTGACCATGGTGGGTCTGAGCAGGGCAGGGGTAGGCCTAAGAAGTACTGGGGTGAGGTGATTAGGCTGGACATGTCCCTACTTCAGCTTATCGAGGACGTGTCCCTTGATAGGAAGGTGTGGAGTAAGAGTATTAGGGTGGAAGGTTGACAGATAGTCGTGAGCTTCTCCTAGGCTTGCATGCATTACTAGTTCTATTGTTGTATTTTCTTATTCCTATTTGTATTGGTACATGTAATGCCCATTAAAATTGCACCTAAAACCTGGGGTTTCGTGATGTCGAGGTAGACTTATGCGTTGATGATTGTAGAGATTCTTCGCGACGAGCTTGCTCGCCGCGGTTCAGACTTTTTGGGTTGAAATTGTGCGTTTGGGAGTTGAAGAAAATTTTAGGAAGTGCAGGGTGTTTCTGCGGTCGCATAACTGATCTGCGGACCATAGATCTGCCGCAGACGGAAGCCTAAACTTAGGCAAGCTTTTGGACAGTTATGCGGTCCATTATAAGGTCGCATAATCATTTCACGGGCCGCACAATCCATCATAGATCCAGCATAAACATTTCTATTGGGAAGTTCTGCAGCGCATTATACGACCACAGAATTGGTCTACGGACCGCAGACTGGTCGTAGGGTGAAGCAGAAGTGCCCAGTGCCGGAGGGCCATTATGCGGTCCATTTTGCGGACAACAGAAGCGTTATATGGTCGCATATGCGAGTGCAGGTCTGCATCGAGTCTTCATTTTTCGAATTTTTATAACCTGACCATATCTCGATAATTAGATGTAAGGGACCATTGTTTAAGAGAATATCTGATATTTTTAGAGAGAGGAAGTACGCTAGAGTTAGAGGTGAAATCCCTAAACTAATTGTTCATCAAAAATCTTGCTCAAGCCTTGAAATTCAAGAAGAAAGCTCACAAGGTCTTCAACCAAAAGGTATGATTCTAGCCCTAACCTTCAATATCAAAATTTTGTTTAGGAATAGGTAATGGGGAGGAAGGTTTTGTGAATAAGGGTTGTTGTTTATGCATGCATGTACGTTCATGAGTTGTGGGAAGGTAGTTGAACTCCAATGGGTAGACCTTGGGTTGTGGGGTGAAGGAAATCCTCCATAAGAGAAGCTAGAAATCATAATGCCCACTTATTGTTTGATAAAGTGCTCAAATGAGATGGAAACATGAACTCCTCGCTAATTTGTATTCAATTTTGCTATATCTCTAAATAGATCAAAGTTACTAGAATTTCCAGAACTGTGTAGTGAATTAAGGAAAGCTCAAAGCGAGGTATATTGGCAAAACTCTCCTCTTTGAATTGAACCCCACAATATCCTTGTAAGTAACTTTATTGTTCCGAATAAGCCTTGTATCAAAAGATACATATGTTCAATTTGTATTCCAAATGTTCTTGATATGTTTAGTTACTATTCGAGAAGGTGATTAAGCATGGGCTGTGTGTTAATATGTTATGACATGAAAACGTGACTCTAATAAAAACTAGCATGTCGAATTGACATGTGCCTAAGACCCTTAATTTGATTCATTACTCAGATGTTTATTTAAAGTCTTGGATAGAAATATTTGTTGTTGACGATCCGTGATGATGTTTGAAAGTGAAACAATAAATATAGAATATGAAATACGGCCAACGTGCCAACAATGATATCATATTTGTGGCCATTAGTGCCATTGAAACAAAGAGGAGAGATAAAGATGTTGAAATGAGTTGTGAATCCGTTTAAAAATAAATGCTTTGGGAGTATCGTTTAGTCACCGAGGAAGGATAGGTCAAATAAGGTAACCCCGAAACTACATGTGCTGATGTAGGAGTGATTAAGGGATAAATCCCCGTGTTACTATGAATAGGTTGTTTCCCCTTATATGGGGTGAGATTATTGTTAGGGAGATGTGATGTGATGTCGATCCACACGGCATTGTGGTGAGACGGCTTAGCCGATCGGGGTGAGATCAAACTCCGTGCTAAAACACAGTGGTGTATCAGTGTTTAGTTTTACATACTAGTACTATTCCATATGTACTAACATCTCATTTGCCAGGGGCGCAACATCTTTAATGGATGCAGGTGGTTCCACAGTAGGTGGTATTGATCAGTGATAGCAGCACACCCTCTCCTCAACTAACTTGGTGAGCCCCACATCATTTCGGGGTCCTGCATCTCTTATCCTTTGTACATAGTGTTTTGAGGTATAGACGGAGCCTTGTTGCCTCCACTGTCGTATCACTCTTTTGTGTCTGTGAGACGCTCCGTAGACATAGTGTGGGTTGTATCTTGTTTTTTATAAGGTTAAACTAAAAATGTTGCAATTGTATCATCTGTTCCACTTTAACTATGTTTGTCCACTGTACTATTTTGGAGACTTGTTAATGACGTGACTAATGAAAATCAACTGGTGTTATTCACATGACCTCTTACTGTCTAATTAATGAAATGTATGCTTCTCTTTATTCATGGGTGAGTTGGGTAGATGACATTGTGCAGGCTTGCTCGACCAGGGTAACTCTGTTGAGCGTCGGTCGCTCTCCTCGAGGTCGGGGCGTGACAGTACATGTTGTGGGATCCGCTTTCATTACCATGCTATCTTGTTGTTGCTATTGTTTGTTGCTTTAGTTTCACTGTTCCTTGAGCTGAACATCTATCGGAAACAACCTCTCTACCTTTGTAAGGTAGGAGTAAGGTCTACCTACACACTACCCTCCCAGACCTACTTGTGGAATTACACTGGGTTTGTTGTTGTTGTTGTTACCTTATTTAACTTTGATGATTAGTCAAACTGACTCTTAAAAAGCAAAAAAACACTATCACATAATTTGAGACAAAGGCCTTCGAAAAACTAGTTTTACAATTTCTTTTTACCAAATAACATAGATTGTATATGCATGCAGCGACGGACATTTGAATATTCCAAGGTGTGGAATTTTTACTTCAAAATTTCCTGTCATCAGTATTATTTTTATTTTTATGGTGTGTGATAACGACAAGATAATGATAGTACCTATAACAAGTGAAACTATGAGCTTTTGAGATGGTAAGAATTTCAAATCTTCAAGCACCTCGATGTGAAGAGTGTCTACCCGTAAAATGGTACAGTTGAATTTGTAACATGGTTTATAGACAAGTGAATCGATTTGACCCAAAAATACGAAACGAATAAGAACAGAAATAAGATCATGAGATAAAATTATAGGAAATACAAGTCTGGCTAAGAGTTTAGCTTCTCCGGTAGGAGTGGCAAGAACAAAATTAAGAATAAAATAAATAAAGCAATTCTATAGAATGAGGGCATATTATAGCTTTTTCGTACTGAATGTTTTTTCTAGCAATGGTGCTAATTCCCCTATTTATATCTTATAAGGGGAGAAAAGATCTTCAAATCAAGCTCCTCTTGAATGTGAATAAAACTGTCATTGATGGTTGCATAATGGTTAGCTATAATTGCAGATATTCTATGTAACGACTGCTTATTGAATGCTATCTGGCGTCAATATTTTGAACCTTTGTTATCGACTACTTTCTCTTCAGGATTCATTCAGCACCAGTCACATATTTTCATCTATTGCCGGTTGTTTGCTGACTCACATCCCACCTGTCTTTAGTTCCACATGTCATTTCGTCATTCGTCAAGCTGTCACTAAACAATTTTGTCCCATACAGATAGTCCCCCTACTTTCTAGTGATGCAACTTTGTGTTATCGAGAAGTAGATAAGAGTTCTTTTCTTGGAGGGAAAGTTCCTGAGAGTTCCCTGACACTTGAAAGGACGCACATCTTCTCGCATTTAATGACTCGAACACGTGTTGTTCTGTGATTCAGCAAATATTTCCGCATGTTTGTAAGGTAATCAAGACCACAATTTTTGTCGTCTATAACTTCTCCACCACTCCTCATTTTTACTCTTTACCTTCTACAACTTTTTCTTCTTCTCTGATTTATATTAGAACCTTACTGCAAACTTCAACTTTCTGAGTAAAATTTTTCTTCACAAATGTGTCACCATCATGTCTTCTAACACTACTGCATTCAAAAATTTTGGCCTTCTCTTCGGTTGAGGTCCAAAGAAAAACTGAACCAAAGAGGTTGATGTCAATTATGAACTTCCAACCGTGAACACCGTCATACCTTTTCACCTTAGCACGAAATCCAACCATCAAGAACAAAAAGAATCTGCAAATCCCAAAAGTGATAGATACTAGCATGTTAACATGTATATTTCTTCCATTCGTCCTCCTAGCATTCCTGTCATGAAGGAGGATTGTAATTGGAACAACATTGAAATTCTTACCCCTAGCGAGGTAGAAAGGGTCACCTTCTCCAAACTTGGGTTCATGTATGTTTACACATACCCTTTTACTTTGGGAGTAGGTGAAGGAATCGACCCAATAATCTTAGAATTGTGCCGCCAGTAACAAATATGTTTGGCACAAGTAGGCCCATCCATGTGGCGTACGGTGGCTTGCCTTCGCCATTTATGTTATGAGATCAGGGAAACCCTGACTCTTGCATACATGATGAACCTCTACTCCCCAAAGATCATTTGTAGGGGTGTGCTAAAACTTTGCAAATGCGGTCATCATGCCCTTCTCACCAGCGTTGATGATGACAATGAACGTGGATGGATGCAACGTTTCGTTATCATTGCTACCAAGGACATCCTTTATTCTCTCCTCTTCGAGAAGATATACGCCATATACCGTACGAAGAGGAAGATTTTGGAGGAGGCAAAAGAAGGCATTGCAAACGTTGACAAATGCATGGCCTAGGCTCGGGAATGGAGACAACTGCTCTTGAGAACCTCCCTACACAGCAAGTTGCTTCCGACTCTTCGAATACTAACTCCGAGTATTCAGGAACCGAAGGAGAGACTGAAGAATATGGAGGCCTCAAATCGGAAGTCGAACAACCTTCGCCCGATAAAGAAAACGAAGACTCTTCTCTCCTTTGGTGTCCTGGCAGCAAGAACTAATGTGTATATTTTTTCTTTACTTTTTGTAACTATGCCAAAACTTCTTTATTTAGTTTGGCATTTTAATCAATAAAAGAAACTCTTTACTTACATGTTGTGTAAAAAATATTATTTTTCATTTAACTGACAAAGCTTCAGGAATCTTTTAACATCCGATAGCTTTTGATTCATGGCATTAACACTTCCAGAATCTACCCTTTACTATGAGGGTTTCATAAGAGAGCGCTCTTATATTTACGGTGCTTTTGAAGAGGACGTGCTTATTCCGCCATAAGCATTTGAATTTTTTGTTAACATTAAAATGATAAAATAACTTCACTTATTATTTGGACAAGAAATAAGATAAAAATAAATGAACTTTGACTTATTCTTTTTCTTAAGTAAATAAAGATGCCAATACATGTGGCTAACTTGTACAACTTATTTCTACGGGGCTGATCATATAGTCCCAGGTCCTGATAAGACATTGATCCCGGTCCTAACAGTCCCCAGTCTTCGTAACACTTATGGTGCCTTGTCATGTATTATTTCCCAGCGGTGTTCGGAAGCTAAGTATGAGAATTCGAATACTGGAAGTCTTGCTTTTATTGATGACCCTTCCTTCAAAGTATGCTTTACATTGGTACCTCATTCAAATGAGAGTTTCCAGAGGTTATTACAAAAAATGAGAAGTTTGGGAGATGATTTATGATATCAAGCCGAAAATTATTTAACCATCCACAAGTTGTTCGCCACACGAGCTGATCTACATAGAATAGTTTATACTCATGCCAAAGTGAAGGCAATAGAGCTTATGGTTGTTGATTCACTAGTGAGGGAAAAAGATTATCTACAGATATCATATCATATAGAGGATCCTTCACAATACTGGAAGTTAGATGAAACCATTTTGAAAACTATCAAGACTGCTCCAGACCTAGAATTGAACGAATCTAGTGCCTTGACATGTATTAGTCCCCCCACCCCCACCCCCAAGTGTTCGGATGCTAAGTATGATAATTCGTGTTACACCCCATGTTTTCATACGTGAAAGTACGCAATAAGTAAATTGATGAAATCTCGGAAATTAGATATTAGATCCCGTATTTTTGTACGTTAAAGTTTTGTCGTAAGTTAATCGACGTAAACTCGGGAATGAGATTATTTTGAGATTATAAGTATTATGCTATTTCAAACAAGTGATAAGCAAATTCGTGAAGATGAGAGGGTGAACTAATGAAAGAAAATGAGTTTCATCGAAGTTTGACATTGTGGGTTAAATACGGTCCAAGTTATAATACCCGATATTTATGGCCTAGTGTCATACAAGGTACCACATGACCATGTTAGTAAGATGTATAAAGTGTGTTAAAAGGGAGTAGTATTTTAAGTAATTTGAGATAATTCTTAATTATGCGGGTAATTGGTTAATTATTGGTTAATGGGAGATTAACAAGCTAATCAAGAGATTGGTGGATAATTAATTAGAATTGTTTGATAAGCTTAACATCTATTCGTAGATCATCGTAGAATGGATGACAGAAGAATAACATTTAAAGGTCATTTAGGATGACGCTTCCCTAAAGCAAGTAGTGCGAGCAAAATTAAGCTTAAGGGACTATGTGTGCCAATTATACTAGGTGTAACCCTCGTGAGTAAGAAATTTTGTTATCCTTGGTACAAAAGAATTTCCGCAAGGCAAGTAAGGGTCATCGATGATGTGAAAACACGCCAAAGATGAAGTGGTAAAACTTCTATACGTAGATCATCGTAGCACTAAATCTTAGTACTCCCCTAAAGGGGGGAATATGGAGTGATGTGGTATTAAGTTAGAATTAAGTGGTTTTAGCAACTACTGAATGGTAAAGGAAGAATGCGTTGAAAAGGCAAAAGGAACGAGATTGCATTTATTCAAACCCTACAGATATGCTACGATTCCAGAACATTATACAAGCATGACGCCGGGGAGAGGCAGTAAGGGTTCCCCCGATATGTTATTGATTAATAAGGAACCAATGCGAGAGGTAAGTTAAGACGAAGGATATAACCCAAGAGAGATTACGCGGAATATAGATATGAGAATGGACCAACGAGTAGTTAGCAGTTGATTTGGGAAGAGTCTAGTTATGGCTAGACAAGAGAATACAGACAAATCAAAATATTGTGCAAGATAAATATAGTGAATTCAGCCTCGCAATTATGACATTGTATTACTTGAGAAATATTCAGATAGGAATTCGGGTAGTTAAAGGTACCGTATGAGTATTATGGAAATAAAAGAGAGTGCCACTGGGAAGACAGTCAAAATAGAAGTTCAGAAGAAACCCTACCAGAACAAGGGCATTGAGGTAAGTAACTACGGATAATTATAGGCGAGGAAAAACATCAAAAAAATATTTCGTCGAGTATACGATGTAATAAGCTCGCAGCTTTACAATAGTCAAAGGGTCTTCCCTAAGTACTACAACGAAAGACTAGCAGAGGAAATAAGGAATAAGGTTTCAACCTAAGAATAGTAACTTGAAGAAAAATTGGTCATGTAAAAACAGTCTCACTACAACATTGTATGCACTCCATAAGAAAGTGACACCTACCGTGGCTAATGAACGGGAAGAAGAAAAAAATCAAAAGGTGATATTCAAGATCATATGGGTTGTATAGAATTCCAATATGTGTGGGCACTAAGATAAGCCAAGTATGCACGCAACAAGGGGGCAGAACGACCAGGAAAAGTAATAGCTTATGTTTAAAGAAAGCTGAGAAGGAAGGAAAGGAATTATTCGATCAATGATCCAGAGTTGGTTACGTTCTGAACGCGCTTAAGATTTCAGATTATTATCCATGAAACATATATGTTGACAATCATACAGCCGTAAAAGACTCTGGTATAAGTTAAAAGAAAAAATTGAGTCCAGGTCATAGAAAAAGGATTGACTCATTAGAAGATTGTATCATGGATATTCCATAGTGCCCATTAATGGCTAATACCATGAGCCGCAGATCGGAAGATAGCTTAAGCCTACATAAAGGCTGATCAGAAGGAAGAGGGAACTAAAGAGTTACATCAACCAAGTAAATCAGGAGTATAATTATTGGATCCAGAAAATTATAGAAATCATGATTGAGGACATTGTAGGATCACCCTTAATGTCATAGGTACAACAGAGATAGTACAATAACCATATTCTATAACGACTCTACGAGAAATCTAGTTAGAAGAGTATGAGCCTCATAAGAAGTCAGTATGAAGCTTCCACCGGATTGTGTGTGCAGCAGAGGTGCAAGTATTATAATACAGCTTCAAGTTGTGGATGTGAATAATACCTATGTGGAAGGGGAGTCATGAAAGAGATAGAAGATGTGATGCAAGACTTTAAGGTAAGTAAGGTAAAGGTGGAAACCGTACGAGATACTCAAATATAGAGGGTTATGAATAGTCCATACTTCGGATAGAAGGCTAGAAGCGCTGGGATTCAGTATCCAAGAATGATAGCGGCATCGTCAGTGGCATATTTTCCAGCCTATGGTTTCTTTGTATCAAGAGGTATAGCTAAAAGAGTAAAGAAGAGTTAGAGATGATGTGATGTCTTGCTTGATGTTCCAGAATAACATAAGCAAATCTATGGTGCAAGCAAGTTGAAGGAAAGTTGCGAGTAGTATAAATGGATATGTGTAGGTCGCAAGCTAAAGTATGGTAGAGCAACAAGGCTTTAAGAAGACATGAGTAAGGATAAGGAAATTCAAATGAGAGGGTGACGAGAATGGATAAGTCCTCGGGATTAAGCCCATGAAAGCAAGAAAGCTAATAGTTTCTCTAAGTTATAGAAAGTTCAGTATAGCATGAATGAACTGAAAGGAGTCTAAGAGTAATAGCATTTAGAAGAGATGGAATGCTTCCTTGGTAGTATAATAAGGGAGTAATTGTGATAGATAAAGGATGACGTTTGGGCCTTCGATTGAGTAATGATTTGAAAACAAATGGGGGATTTCATGAATTGTACAGAATTAAAATACCCACGTAAGGTGAACCACATTGGGATGCTATGAAATTCGGTTATGGAAGTATAGTATCGCCCCTAGGTGGATCTGTCTAATCGTTTCAGGTGTGCCCCGATGAGACATGAGCCCTAATGGCAGTGTTACATAAGAGGTCAAGTTATCAATGGTAGATTATAGATCAACAGTAAGGTGAATCAACAATAGATGAATAAAAGTTCAACAGTATGAGATGAGATCAGACTGTCATTCTTAAGATAAACAGTAACGAGGAAGCATTAAAGGGCTTAGATTTATACATATAGGATAAGCAACAAGAGTAACCTGGAGTTTGGTAGCAGACCTCAGTAAGAATAAACCGAAGTAAGAGTTATGGTATAGTATGACCTACTTAGATGTATTAAAGCCATAGGCACCCAGAGGGACAACTTGTCAAAATTCTGTATATGTTCACAAAGTGATGCCTAGAGATTGGCTAAAAACTGGAGGGAAGAGTCGCATAGGCGCACATACAAGGACAAAGTCGTTCAGACTGCATGATAGAAGGTAGCAATANAAAAAACACCAGCATCAATATAATCATACTTTTGCAATTTGGAAGCTAAAATCAAATACACAGACTTCAACTAACAGTGCTGTAATAAACTTAATTAATATCAACAGAGGATTCAAATCAGAGAATCTGCCGTTCATTCGATGAAACAATCCAACAGAGAAGCCCTTCAGCATTCGCATCCTGTTGATCTGGATTGACTTCCACCAGCAACATCAATAGTATCCGGAAGGTATCTATAAGCATCAAGAAGAAAAACAATAGTTGTCAAACCAGACAGCAACTCGGTAGATGTAGAAAAAGAACGTTCAGCACGACTAAAGATCGAATGATGCACACAGTTCTATGATTTTGGATACCGATAACAGATCACTCGAAAGAGTACTTGTTACAAGACCTAGGGAAACTTCTCCAAATTACACCTAATTGCATAAACATCGAATACATTTCTCAGAAGATGACACAGTTTTCTCAAAACAGGCGTCCCCTATACTTGGAAAGCCGTTGATACTATACATTTTAGCATAAGAAAGTGGGGGGGGGGGGGGGGGATGCCCTGGCCTTTGGATTGATTTACAGAACAGTTGCCTAGATCGCAAGGAGAGTACTAAAGCATTCACAAGACATAGGTTATGGAAATGATAAATACATCAGTCAACATTCGAGGACGAATGTTCCAAAGGGGGGAATAATGTTACACCCCATGTTTTCATACGTGAAAGTATGCCATAAGTAAATTGATTAAAGCTCAGAAATGAGATGTTACATCTCGCATTTTCGTATGTTAAAGTTTCGTCGTAAGTTAATCGATGTAAACTCGGGAATGATATTATTTTGAGATTATAAGTATTATGCTATTTCAAACAAGTGATAAGTAAATTCGTGAAGGTGAGAAGGTGAACAGATCGAAGAAAATGAGTTTCATCAAAGTTTGACATTTTGGGATAAATATGGTCCAAGCTATAATACCCGGTATTTATGGACTAGTGCCATACAAGGTACCATATGACCATGTTAGTATGATGTATAAAGTGTTTTAAAAGGGAGTAGTATTTTAAGTAATTTGAGATAATTCTTAATTATGCGGATAATTAGTTAATTATTGGTTAGTGGGAGATTAACAAGTTAATCAAGAGATTGGTGGATAATTAATTAGAATTGTTTGATAAGCTTAATAAGCCTTACTATCATGATATTAAAGGGTAACGTTTGGGAATGACTACAAGGTTGTAAGGATTTCACTAGTTTGCAACAAAAGATGGTAAGTGTTATGGCCTCGTCATCTAAGAGAGCACGGTATAATCTTTTTCAAAAATATCATATGGATATTTCCCTACATCAAGCCGCCGTTACGTGTTTTGTCGCAATTAACGTGTGTTAGAGGGATTGTCAAGAGAATCGGTTCAGGTATGTTAAGGCTATCCCTTCTTTCCTTTTGGCATTATCCATACGATACAAATGAAACGAGCAAATACACAACTTTCATAAATGATTCTAATCATAGAAATGCTAGAGGTTCCTATGTTCTTAATTCCTCATGTGTATTATTATTCTATCATCTGTTCATGGGTCTCAGAAAAATACGTAGTTGATAAAATAATCTGAAAGGCATATTGATCTTATGACATTCCGAGAAGTCTTATTAACATATTTCTTATGCATTTCATGTATTTATATATGTACATTGACCCATGAACAGATGATGTTATATACGCGTATATTATATATATATGGGATATGGGAAAAGGTTACGACGTTATATACGCACCACCACCTGATCAGTTGGTATACGTTGATGATTTGCCCACAGTGACCGAGATGATATGATGGGATGCCCTCAGAGGAATGATGATGTTATGTACGCATATTCCTATGCATGGTACGACATTTATACGCATACACATGACATTATAAATATGAAATGATTCACACAGCTATTCAGACTTACATGTTTCTCTCATGTCTTTTATTTACTGATTTTCATTCCTTACATACTCGGTACATTATTTTTATTGACGTCCCTTTTGCTTGGGGACGCTGCGTTTCATGCCCGCAGGTCCCGATAGACAGGTTGAGAGTCCTCCAAGTGGGCTATCAGCTCAGCAGATTGTGTTGGTGCACTCTATTTACTCTGGAGTTGCTTATTTGGTCAGTATGATTTGGACATGTAATGATTAGTATGGTGGGGACCTTTCCCGACCTTTATGGTATTTATCTACTCTTAGACACTTGTAGACTTATGTCATATACTGAAACATTATATGGCCTTGTTGGCCTATGTTCAGTATACGAGTAATAATTTTTCTCTTATACCGTATGTCATACGTATAAGTTTGTATTACAGGTTGGGTCGTCCTATGTTTAGTACTTCCTCATTTTTATTCTACTTATCTCATGACAGCCTCTCCTGCTCATTTACCTATGATTGTATGATATGAAAGATACTTTACGTTGGTACTCGGTTGAGTTGGGTACCGGATGCCCGTCGCGGCCCATCAGTTTGGGTCGTGACAATTCGAACACTGGAAGTCTTGCATTTGCAAACGATCCTTTCATCGTAGTTTTCTTTACATTGCTGCCTCATTAAAAACCTTTCCAGGAAAATTCAATTGAGACAAAAACTGGTCAAAGGGAAAAAGAGTTCAGTATATACTTTCAGCACTAGCAAGGATCTTCAGATATTATACCTTTTGAGGTGAGTCACGTTCCAATTTCTTGGCAATTTAACTCCATCTTCATTTTCTAGTTCATATGGTACTTTACCAGTTATAGCTAAAACTTGGTAAAGTCCTTCCCATGTTGGTCCCAACTTTTCGGTGTTAACTTCCCGAGTGTTTTGAATAACATTTCTCAAAACAAAATCCCCAACTTTGAAATATCGGAGATTTGCTCTGCAGTTGTAATATCTTTACATTCTTTACTTTTGTGCCACCATCCTCACATATGCTAGATCCCGATGCTCTTCAAGCAAATCTAGTTTAACTATCAACGCTTCATTATTTATTTCTTCGTTTGCTCGGGAAGACCTTAAGGTTGGTTCCGCCACTTCCACCGGTATCAAAGCCTCTGAACCTTATACAAGTGATAAGGGTATTTCACCCGTGGTCAACTTTACCATTGTCTGATATGAACATAACACACTCGGTAGCTCATCTAGCCACCTGCCTTTAGCATCTTTTAACTTCTTTTTAAAGTTTTGAATAATTACCTTGTTGGTCGACTCCGCCGGTCCATTAGCACTTGGGTGGTACGGTGAAGATGTAATTCGTTTGATCTTCAATCCTTCCAAAAACTTTATGACTTTGAAACCTATAAACTGTGGCCCATTGTCACAAGCAATTTCTTTTGGTATTCCAAATCGGTAGATGATGTGATCCCATATAAAATCGATCATTTCTCGTTCTCCTATATTTTGGTAAGCATCTTCTTCAACCCATTTAGTAAAATAATTAGTTAAAACCAAAACAAGATTTACATTATCAGGCCCTTTTAGTAAGGGACTGACTAGGTCGATCCCCCATTTCATGAATAGCCGCGGTGACACCACCGAATGCAAAGGTTCTGCCGGTTGATGCACTAACTGGGCATGGCATTGACACTTATCGCACTATTGCACAAATGTCTTTGCATCTTGCTCCATCCAGGACCAATAGTAGCCAACTCTAACTAACTTAAGAAACAATGCTGCACCAGAATGGTTCCCGCTGACTCCTTCATAAACTTCCCTCATCACGTAGTCAGTCTCTGATGTCCCTAAACACCAAGCCAATGATCCTCTGAATGACCTACTGTATAACTGTCTGTCAACAAGACAGAAACGAGATGCCTTGTAAGGCCCCATAAAATATTTACCTAAAACCC
Source organism: Nicotiana otophora (assembly GCA_000715115.1). Taxonomy (NCBI): domain Eukaryota; kingdom Viridiplantae; phylum Streptophyta; class Magnoliopsida; order Solanales; family Solanaceae; genus Nicotiana; species Nicotiana otophora. Next base: position 25,760 of record AWOL01S0037169.1, on the reverse strand, counting down.
GGGATTTTGTTGTGTCGAAGTAAGCTTATGTTTACGATTGTAAGGATTCTATGCGGCGAGATTGCTCACCGCGATTCAGACTTTTTGGTTTGATCAGTGCATTGGAGAGTTGAGGAAAATATTTGGAACTGCAGGGTGTTTTTGCACCCTATTCTACGGTCGCTGAACTGATATGCAAACCGCAGATCTGCCGCAAACTGAAGCAGAAATCTCGGCAAATATTTAGACCATTATGCGGTCCATTATGCGGCGGCATGATAATTTTGCGGGCCGCATAACCCATTGCAGACCCAGCATAAAACAGTCCAGAGGGAAGTTCTGTGGTGCATTATGCGACCGCAAAATAGGTCTGTGGACCGCAGACAGGTTACAGAGTGAGGCAGAAGTGCCCACTTTCGGAGGACCAATATGAGGTCCATTTTGGGGACCACAAAAGCATTATGCGGTTGCATATGCGACCGAAGATGTACATTAAGGCTTCTTTTTTCTAATTTTTAACCCGACCCTATTTCGATATTTTGAAGTAAATGGCCACTTTAGAAGCGAAGATCTGATATTTCTTGAGAGAGGGATTACCATAGAGTGAGAGGGGAAGTTCCTAAGCTTATTCATCACTAACTCTTGATCAAAGTTGAAGAATTCACAAGAAATTTCACTAGATCTTCATCCTAGAGGTAAGATTCTACTCCCTAACCCTCAATTTCGCGATTTTAAATGAAAATAGATAATAAGCCTAGCAATTCTTGGGTGTGGGAGTTGTTCATTTTGCATGCATGTACTATCTAGGGTTGTGGGGAGATTGTTGAGCTCAATTGGGTAGATTTTGGGTAGTGAAATAGAGGAATCCACCATAGGGGGACCTTGAGATCATAATGGCCACCTGGTGTTTGATAAAATGCTCAAATGAGCTATAATCACAAAATCCTTCCTAATTCGTGTTCAATGTTTTTGTGTCTCTAAATGGAGGAAAGTTTCTATAATTGTTGAACTGTGTAGTGAATTAAGGAAAGATCAAAGCGAGGTATGTTGGCTATACTCTTCTCTTAGAATTGAACCCTTGTAAGTCCCGTGATGCTCATTATAAATTGATTATTCCAAATAAGCCTTGTGTCAAAATAAATATGCGTTCAATATGTATTCCAAAGATTCTTGTATGTTGAGTCACTATTGAGAATGTGGTTTAAGTGTGGGCTGTGTATTATTACATATGATTTAAAAACGTGATTCTAATGAAAGCTATCGTGTCAATTATATAAGAAATCACATGCGCCTAAGACCCTAAATAGCTCAAATATGTGTTTAAAGTCTTAATTTGAAAGACCTTGTTGTTTATTATCCATGATGATATTTGAAAGTGAAACAAGAGAACATGAAATATGATGTGCGGCCAACGTGCCAAGAATGATATTGCGTCATAGCCATTGGTGCCAATGAAATGAATGATATGAAAAAAATTATAAAATGAGTGCTAAATCCTTTTAATAATAAATACCTTGGGAGTGTCGTTTAGCCACCGAAGAAGGGTAGGTCGGAACAACCTAACCCCGAAACTACACGTGCTGGTGTAGGAGTGATTGAGGGATAAATTCCCTTGTTATTGTGATGAGATTGTTTCCCCTTGTATGGGATGAGATTGGTGTGTTGAGGTATTTCCCCTTAAATGGGATGAGATTATTGCTAGGTAGATGTGATGTCATGTCGACGCACACTGCATTGTGGTGAGGCGGCTTAGCCGATCGAGATGAGATCGGACACCATGCCGCGCACTTGGTGGTATTGTGAGTGTACGTCTCAGGGTGAAACGGCTTGGCCGGTTGGGCTGAGATCGGACTCCGTGCTAAAACACAGTGGTGTATCGGTGCTAAAGATCTCCCAACTTAAATTACTGAAACTTACTTGAAATTCACTTTTCCCCTAAGTTGACACCTGGATACTGTTTGAGTCTCTTATTGATTTCATGTTTTATTCTTCGTTTACTGTTACTCGTTCTATTGAGAAGGTGCTTAGTTTTACATACTATTACTATTCCATATGTACTAACGTCCCCTTTGCCGAGGGCACTGTATGTTTAATGGATACAGGTGGTTCCACAATAGGTGGTATTGATAAGTGATAGCAGTACACCCTCTCCTCAGCTGACTTGGTGAGCCCCACTTCATTTCGGGGTCCTATATCTCTTATCCTTTGTACATAGTGTTTTGAGGAATAGCGTGGGCTTTGTTTCCGGCACTGTCATATCACTCATTTGTTTCTATTAGAGGCTTCGTAGACATAGTGTGGTTTCTATCCTGTTTTGGGAAGGTTGAACTAAACTTGTTGTAATTGTATCATCTGTCCAACTTTAACTACGAATGTATAGTGTACTGTTTTGGGGACTTGTTAATGACATAACTAATGGAAATGAACTGGTGTTATTCACATGACCTCTTAATGTTTAATTGATGTTTNAGTGGTGCGCTCTCTTTCTCTCTTCACAGCAGTCTTGGTGAGCCCCATTTCTCCCAGGGGTCATGTAGTCCTTCTTTTGTATATGTTTTTATATTTTGAGGTATAGCCGGGGCTTTATTGCCGGCATTGTCATGTTGCTCTTTCGTACTCTTAGAGGCTTCGTAGACGTTTATGTGGGACATGTATGTATGTTGGGGTGGTCGTTGGATCTAGTTGTACTTTGGGAACTCAACAATGGCATAATTTATATAAGGAAAAATGAACTAGCAATGTTTATATATTTATATAACTGATCTCCATCCTGTTTTACAAATGGTGATGCGATCCCTTTTTGAATTATGAATGAGTCGGGTAGGAAAGGTTTAATAGGCTTTCTCGTCCGGGTTCACTCGGTTGAGCGTCGGTTGCGCTCCTCGAGGTTGGGACGTGACAATGCCGACCCCGCTTCCGAAGGTCGGGGCATGACACATCTTAGTCCGTAGTGCTTGGGATGCTTTTGGGTCTTCAGGAAATTTGCATGCCTTGGATATTTAATGAACTCATTCCTCCAATGCCGGATTAAATTGGTTGAATTAACTTTACGATAGCCGTCCACATCCAACGCCGAATGAAGCAGTTGAACTACAGTAATGACCCGGCCAGTTATTTTGAGTATTGTAGCCCTGTTCCCTTACTTATCATTTCATCTATGTTCATTTGTGGTTATGTGACTTGTCGGGGTGGTTGGTTTGGTTTT
>AWOL01S0037169.1:0-22384 GCA_000715115.1 Nicotiana otophora | reverse complement strand
ACAGTACTAACGTCCCTTTTGCCGGGGGTGCTACATCTTTGAATGGATGTAGGTGGTTCCATCGTAGATAGTGCCGATCGCAGATAGTGGTGCGCTCTCTTTCTCTCTTCACAGCAGTCTTGGTGAGCCCCATTTCTCCCAGGGGTCATGTAGTCCTTCTTTTGTATATGTTTTTATATTTTGAGGTATAGCCGGGGCTTTATTGCCGGCATTGTCATGTTGCTCTTTCGTACTCTTAGAGGCTTCGTAGACGTTTATGTGGGACATGTATGTATGTTGGGGTGGTCGTTGGATCTAGTTGTACTTTGGGAACTCAACAATGGCATAATTTATATAAGGAAAAATGAACTAGCAATGTTTATATATTTATATAACTGATCTCCATCCTGTTTTACAAATGGTGATGCGATCCCTTTTTGAATTATGAATGAGTCGGGTAGGAAAGGTTTAATAGGCTTTCTCGTCCGGGTTCACTCGGTTGAGCGTCGGTTGCGCTCCTCGAGGTTGGGACGTGACAATGCCGACCCCGCTTCCGAAGGTCGGGGCATGACACATCTTAGTCCGTAGTGCTTGGGATGCTTTTGGGTCTTCAGGAAATTTGCATGCCTTGGATATTTAATGAACTCATTCCTCCAATGCCAGATTAAATTGGTTGAATTAACTTTACGATAGCCGTCCACATCCAACGCCGAATGAAGCAGTTGAACTACAGTAATGACCCGGCCAGTTATTTTGAGTATTGTAGCCCTGTTCCCTTACTTATCATTTCATCTATGTTCATTTGTGGTTATGTGACTTGTCGGGGTGGTTGGTTTGGTTTTAGGAGAGTTTTAAAGTGAATTGGCACACAAAGTCCAAAGGTTGAGAGATTAAGTTAGAAGAGTTGACCAGAGTATGACTTTTGCGTAGACAACTATGAAATGGATTTTTGATGGTTCAAATAACTTCGTATGGTAATTTTAGACTTAGGCGTATGTTCGAATGTTGATTTCGAGGTTTATAGGTTGATTTGGTGCTTTTTGGCAAAAGTTGGAATTTGATAGGTTTGATCGAGGGTTGACCTTATTGATATCAGGCTCAGATTGTGATTATGGATGTTAATATAGGTTCGTTTCATCATTTGGGACTTACATAAAAAAATTTGAGCTCATCTGGAGTTGTTTGGTATGATTTAGCATTAGTTTTAGAAGTTGAATATTCATTGGTTCAATAGGCTTGAATTGGGTGCTTTTCATAGATTTGATATTGTTTGATGTGATTTAAGGCCTCACGTAGGTTTGTGTTATGTTTTGGGACTTGATGTTGTGTTTAGGGAGGGTCCCGGGGCACCGGGTGTGATTCGGATTAAATGCGCATTCATTTGGGACTTAGGAAGCCTGTGTCACGCCCTAAACTTGGGGGCGAGACCGGCACCCGGTGCCTCACCTATCCTTGCGTACTAAGGGAATCTGAATATATAATGTCATACTTTGGCCATGGGCCATATTGCAACACAATTTGTGAATGCTGACTTAACATCAATATAAAACTGGGCCAACAAGGCAGTGATAACTACTACAGCTGGCAAACCAACAAAATATACATACAAGGCCTACAAGCTGAACCTACTGCACTAACTGACATGATATGTCTACAAGCCTCTACTGCTGGATGTACTGTGATTGGTATAGGGCCCCAAACTACACATAACCTATATACATATATATACAGGATGTACACAAAACTCTAGACCTGGCAACTCCGAAGAACGTGGAGCTTACCGATAAAGCTAAACTCGGGCAACACCTACTGAGGAGATCTACCCGTCTGTCTGTCTGAACCTGCACACATGAAATGCAAAGGGACTTCAGTACAAAATGATGTACCGAGTATCCAAGGCAATAAAATAACTGAAAAACTAAAACTGAACTGTTTATTATAATACTGAAGAAACTGGGAGTCAAAGATAATCTAAAGATATGCTTACCTGCTGATACTGACTCAACTCTCTCAATATAGTAAGTAAAATAGCTTTCCGGCCTTATACAGCTCGGTATATATATAATTTCTCTGCCGTAGTAGGGTCGCTCACAGACGCTCGGCCATACTAAGATCTGTGTCTCGGCCATTCTGGGCTCGCTCATAGGCGCTCGGCCACAGTTGGCTCGGTATATCACTTACAATCTGATTAGAGGTTACCCAATAGGGGACTGCCCATCGATTATAGCTCGATGGTAATGGAAATACTGTAATACTGTATATATAGGCTCTCTGCTCTCTTGACTGGAAGAAGACAATACTCAATTAAATATGAAGTCCCGATAAGGAGAATACTATAATTTATGAGACTAGGATAATGTATATAAATTCGGGAGTATGAACTTCTCTTCGTGCCTCGTTATCAAATACATGTAATTACGAGATCATGCCAAAATGAATAAAGGGCTTAGCCTTAACATAACTGGAGTAAGGAAAAATCCGTATGATATTCTTGAGAAGGATTGTACCGTATTCCCTTAGAATTGCAAAATCCCGTTGTTATTACACAGTGCATTTTCGTATGAATTTGTTTACTAATCCAAGAACTGCCGTTGTTATTGTAATACGAAGTTTCATATAAATTTCAGAATTCCCTCACATTCGTTCCTTGTTTTGCCTTTCTGCATAATTCCCTCACCAAAATGAATTTGATATCCATTGAAGATATGTTAGAGATGACAAATATAAACTCCACTTCTTACATGTTGGCAAGGGATGGCTTAAGAATGTTGTAGCTGCGTCCATAACTTAGTAAATATAAGCATTCCTCTTTGATGCTTATGAACAATATTATGAATTTGAAATGGAACGTATGCTTACTACAAGCAAGGAAGTGATTAGTGGCCGTAACATTTCTTGTCTTTCTTGATAACTCTCTTTAACCAAATGAGGTGAAGTACCTATCTCTTTAAAGTTTTCCATCGTGCACATTTAATTAAGAGTCACCTAATAGCTCTTATATGGCGCCACGTTGGGGGATATTTCTCATTCAACAATTATCCACTTAATTAATTTGTTAATCCCCTATTAACCAATAATTACCCGATTATATACATAATTAGGAATTATCTCAAATTACTTAAAATACTAATTGGTTCTAACACACTTTATACACCTTACTATCATGTTCATGTGGTACCTTGTATGGCACTAGTCCATAAATACCGAATATTTTAGCTCGGGCCGTATTTTATCCCAAAATGTCAAACTTCGACGAAAGTCATTTTCTTCGATTTGCTTACCCTCTCACCTTCATGAATTTACTCGTCACTTGTTTGAAATAGAATAATGATAATAATCTCAAAATAATCTCATTCCCGAGCTTTTATCAATTTATTTATGGTGTACTTTCACGTACAAAACAAAATATGGTGTGTAACATTATTCCCCCCTTTGGAACATTCGTCCTCGAATGTTGACTGATGCACTTATCTTTCTCATAACCTATAGCTCTTGCGAATACTTTAATATTCTCCTTGCCATTTAGGCAACTGTTCTTTGAATAAATCCAAAGACGAGGGCATTCCCCCCTTTATTCCTCTTTCTCATACCACGACTTTCCTCCAGCTCTTAGTCAATCTCTAGGCCTCACTTTGTGAACATATACAAAATTATGTCAAGTTATCCCTCTGGGTGTCATTAACATTACTACATCTAAGTAGGCCATACTATACCATAACGTTTACTTCTATTTATTGTTACTGAGGTCTGCGACCAAACTCTAGGTTACTCTCGTTGCTTATCTATATGCATAAAGCTATGTCTTTTAATGCTTCCTCATTACTGTTCATCTAAAGAATGACGACCTAATCTCAGCTCATACTTTGTGACTTTTGTCCATCCATTATGATTCACCTCAATATTGATCTACAATATACCACTGATAACTTGAAACTTCTTACGTAAAACATTGCCACTAGGGCTTATGTTGCATCGAGGAATATTTGAAGTGATTTTCCTGGTCCAGTTAGGGGCGATACTGTACTTCAATAATCGTATTTTATAGCATCCCAATGTGATTCACCTTACGTGGGTATTTTAATTCCGTACAATCCATAAAATCCTCTTCAAATCATTACTCCATCGAAGGCTCAATCGTCATCCTTTATCTATAACAATTACACGTTTATTCTACTACCAGGGCAGCATTCCATCTCTTCCAAATGCTACTAGTCTTAGATTCCTTTGAGTTCATCCAGTCTATACTGAGCTTTCTATAACTTAGAGAAGCCATCAACTATCTTGTTTTCATGGGCTTAATCCCAAGGACTCATCCGTTTCTCGTTACCTTCTCACTCACCCCTTTTTTGTCCTTACTCGTGTCTTCCTAAAACCTTGTCGCTCTATCATACTTTAGCTTGTGATCCATACATATCCATTTATACTACTCGCAGCCTTCTTTCAACTTCCTTGTACCATAGATTTCCTTGTATTATTCTAGGACATCAAGGGAGACATCGTATCGTCTCCAACTCTTCTTTACTCTCTTGAATAGATCTCTTAGTGCCTAAAAACCATAGGCTGGAAGATATGCCACTAATGAAACCGCTATCATTCCTGGATATTAAATCCCAACGATTCCAGCCCTCTATCTGAAGTATGGATTATTCACAACCTTCTGCACCTGAGTATCTCGTACATTGTTCATCTTTACCTTGCTTACCTTAAAATCATGTATCGTATCTTCAATGTCTTTCATAACCCCACTTCCATATAGGTATGATTTACATCCACAACTTGAAACTCTATTATAATACTTGTACCTCTGGCGCATGCGCAATCCGGTGGGAGTTTCATACTGACTTCTTATGAGGCCGATACTTTTTTAATTGGCTTTATCGTAGAGCCGTTATAGAATATGGTTATTGTGCTATCTCTCTTGCACCTCTGATATTAAGATTGATTCTGCTATGTTCTCAATCATGATTTCTATAATTCTCTAGGTCTAATAATCAGACTCCTGATTTACTTAGTTGTTTAACTCTTTAGTTTCCTCTTCCTTCTGGTCATCCTTCATGTAGACTTAAGATATCTTCCGATCTGTGGATCCTGGTATTAGCTATTAATTTAGTCTTTCATGGGTGCTATGGAATATCCATGATACAATCTTCTAACAATTCAATCCTTTGTCTAAGCCCTGGGCTCAATTCTTTCTTTTAACTTATACCAGAGACTTCTACGGCTGTAAGAATGTCAACATATATGCTGCATGGATAATACTCCGAACTCTTAGGTGTGTTCATAACGTGACTCACTCTGGATCATTGATCGAATAATTCCTTTCGTTCTTTCTCAGCTTTCTTTCAAAGTGAGATATTACCTTTCCTGGTCTTTCTGCCCCATTGTTGCGTGCATTCTTAGCTTATCTTAGTTCCCATGCATGCCGGAGTTTTCGTGCAACTCATATAATCTTAATTATCACTTCTGATTTTTACTTCCCGTCCATTAGCCACGGTATGTGCCACTATCTTATGGAGTGCATACAACGTTGTTGTGAGACTGCTGTTATAAGATTACTTCCTCTTTAGGTCACTGAGCTTAGGCTGAAGCCTTCCTCCTTACTTTCTCAGCTAGTCTTTCATTGTAGTACTTAAGGAGGACCCTCTGACTCTTGTAATGCAGCGAGCTTGTTATATTATATACCTGAAGAAATTCCGATGTTTTTACTCATCTATAAATATCCGTAGTTACGTACCTCTATGCACTTGTGCTCATGTGGTTGCTTCTGAACTGAAGTTTTGACTATCTTCCCAGTGGCATTCTCTTTTATTTCCGTCATATTCATATTATACCTTTAACTACCCCAAAGCCTATCTGAATATTTCTCAAGGGTTACGATGTAATATCTACGAGACCGAATTCCCCAGGTTGGGGTTCACTATGTTCATCTTGCATGATCTGCTGATTTGTCGGTGACCTTATATATAGCCATAACAAGGCTCTTCATGAATCAACTACTAATTACTCGTTGACCCATTCTCATATCAATATCCCGCAAAATCTTTCTTGGTTTATTTCCATTGTCTTAACTTACCTCCCGCACTGGCTCCTTATTTATCAATAACATCCTAGGCAGGAACCCTTACTTCCATTCCTTGACGTCGTATTTGCATAATATTATAGAATCGTAGCATATCTGTAGGATTTGAATAAGTGCAATTTCATCCCTTTCTCATTTTTATCGCATTCTTTCTTTACCATTCCATAATGATTTCTATCACTCTGGGTTTAACTTTTCCTTTTGGTAATCACGTTAGAGTCATGAACTTATTTCTCGAAATGAGGATATGACTTTATGTCCTATACTCTTTTGTTGTCTTAAGGCCTATCACCTCTCGTCTCTTCCTTCACCTGACTATGGACCTTGTAATACCGTCATTGTTTTGATATACCATTGTTATCCATTTATCACATCTTACACATAATGCTTCCTTATCTTTCTTATCATTTCCCTGCTAATATTTCTGCTTATCCCTTTCTTGTGAAAACTTCAACAAGACATTCTTTTGCTTTTAGCTCCCCTTGCTCCATCTACTTTCTCTTCGGGTTGCCTAACATTATTTCTCTACTAGGGACGGGAGCCACAGTGAGGTAATATTTATCCCTTCAAGGCTTCCAGTTCCTATTTTTGTAGTACTCGTATCTAGTTGTACTATTTTAGAGTGCACCCTCTGGGTGACTTACAAGGAAATCTATTAGCACATTTGCAATATCCTTCGAAAATGTCAGCTAACGCTAACAATCTATTTACCATTTTGGGCCACCCTAACCCCAGTTAGATCCTGATATTCTACCTTCTCTTATACTACTTCTATTAGCCCCCGTAGGGCATAAATGAGATGGGTATAGCTAATTGTACATACCTCTATTATTGTTGAAGGTAACTCAAAAGGCTTATATTCCTCTGCGATAATCTTCATTAGTTGGGTAGCTCGTACCCTTTTTCATCTTGCTTCTTCTACTTGCTGAAACTTGTGTCTACCTTCCGATTCTCTTATACTTTTTTACCGTAAGAGTAGATATATATTCTTGCCTTAAAGCTCCTTATCAAGAACCTTACACATTTTAGTACACGCATGATCTACTAAAGACCTCACATTTACTCATCACAAGAATCATGCAAAATCGAGTTCCTCTGACTCAACTCTTCCACAGCTATATCTCTTATCAGTCGTCTTTTTAGATGTAGGCATTGTCGTATTATGAATAAGATAGAGTTTAGGAAATTGAGTTCTTACAACTGAGCTCTACCACACGATCTAGAGTAAGAAGAAAGAATGACAGTCCTAAATTCCATGTAGCCTACTGCTTATAAGTGTGGTGCACAACACACCCATAAACAAGAATCTACTAGACACGGCTTGTAGACTCCCTAAGATAGAACTACTCTGATACCACTTTTGTCATGACCTGAACCCGGTGCCTCACCTATACTTGCGTACCAACTTGCGACTAAGGGAATCTGAACATATAATGTCATACTTTGACATGGGCCACATTACAAGACAATTTGTGAACGCTGACTAAACATCAATATAAAGCTGGTCCGACAAGGCCGTCATAACTACTACAGCTGGCAAACCAAAAAATATACATACAAGGCCTACAAGCCCAACATATCGCACTAACTGACAGGATATGTTTACAAGCCTCTACTGCTGGATGTACTGTGATCGGAACAGGGCCCTGAACTACCCATAACCTAAATACATATATATACAGTATGCACACAAAACTCTAGACCCGACAACTCCGAAGGACGTAGAGCTTAACGATAAAGCTAAACTCGGGCAATACCTACTGAGGAGGTCTACCCGTCTGTCTGTCTGAGCCTGCACGCATAAAATACAGCATCCCCAGAAAAATGGATGCCAGTACGAAATGATGTACCGAGTATGCATGGCAATAAAATAACTGAACGCTGAAACTGAACTGATAATATAATACTGAAGTAACTGGGAGTCAAAGATAATCTGAAGATATGCTTACCTGCTGATACTGACTCAACTCTCTCAATACAGTAAGTAAAATAGCTGTCCGGCCTTATAAGGCTCGATATATATATAACTGCTCTACCGTTGTAGGCTCGCTCAAAGGTGCTCCGCCATACTAAGCTCTATATCTCGGCCATTTTGGGCTCGGTCATAGGCGCTCAGCCACAGTAGGCTTGGTATATAACTTACCATCTGATAAGAGGTTGCCCAATAAGAGCCTGCCCATCGATTATAGCTCGATGGTAATGAAAATACTGTAATACTGTATATATAGGCTCTCTGTTCTCTTGACTGGAAGAAGATAATACTCAATTAAATATAAAGTCCCGATAAGGAGAATACAATAATTTATGAGAGTATTATAATGTATATAAATTTGGAAATATGAACTTCTCTTTATGCCTCGCTATCAAACACATGTAATTATGAGATCATGCCAAAATGAAGGAAGGGCTTAGCCTTAACATACCTGGAGTAGGGAAAAATCCGTATGATATTCTTGAGAAGGATTGCACCATATTCCCTTAGAATTTCAAAATCCCGTTGTTATTACACAGTGCAATTTCGTATGAATTACTTTACTAATCCAAGAACTGCTGTTGCTATTGTAAAATGAAGTTTCATATAAATTTCACAAGTCCCTCACATTCGTTCCTTTTTTTGCCTTTCTGTATAATTCCCTCACCAAAATGAATTTGATATCCATTGAGGATATGTTAGAGATGACTAATATAAACTCCACTTCTTACATGTTGGCAAGGGATGGCTTAATAATGTTGTAGCTTCATCCATAACTTAGTAAATATAAGCATTCCTCTTTGAAGGTTATGAACAATATTATGAATTTGAAATGGAACATTTGCTTACTACAAGCAAGGAAGTGATTAGTGGTCGTAACATTTCTTGGCTTTCTTGATAATTCTCTTTAACTAAATGAGGTGAAGTACCTATCTCTTTAAAGTTTGCCATCAAGCACATTTAATTAAGAGTCACATAATAGCTCTTATATGGCTGCCACATTGGGGGATATTTCCCATTCAACAATTATCAACTTAATTAATTTGTTAATCCCTCATTAACCAATAATTATCTGATTATCCACGTAATTAGGAATTATCTCAAAATATTTAAAATACTACTCTCTTCTAGCACACTTTATACATCTTACTATCATGGTCATGTGGTACCTTGTATGGTACTAGTCCATAAATACTAGGTATTTTAGCTCGGGCCGTATTTTATCCCAAAATGTCAAACTTTGACGAAATTCATTTTCTTTGATTTGCTCACCGTCTCACCTTCACGAATTTACTTGTCACTTGTTTGAAATAGCATAATGATTATAATATCAAAATAATCTCATTCCCGAGCTTTCATCAATTTATTTATGGCTTACTTTCACGTACAAAAAAATATGGGGTGTAACAGACTGCTGAAGAAATCTGGGTTCTGGTGTCATCGCTCCTGTGGTAGACTTGGCTGCAGGTGCGGCTGGAGATCAAAGAACCAAAGGGAGGATGGCCAGGGGAAAGTCGCAGGTTCGGACACCTGGGCACAAGTGTGGTCACGCAAAAGTGGCGACTGTCCGCCGAAGTGGAATTTGGGCGAGCATTGAGGGACCACAAATGCGCTTGATGGCCATAGAAGCAGAAGCGCAGATGCGCCTTTTGTCTGCAAAGGTAGAAATTGTTGAGCTTAAGTGGAAGCCGCATTTGTGAAGGCATTTCCGCAGATGTGACAGTAAGCCTACAAAAGCGAAAATCGCTTTGCAACATTAGCTTCTTCGAGGGTTTTATTTAATTTACCACATTTTGAGTTAGAGAGCTCGGTTTTGAGGTGATTTTGGAGGTGTTTTTCAAGGATTGGATCGGGATAAGTGTTTTTGACTTGGATTTTATTTTTATTTAATTAGTGATTTAGGTTGGAGAAATTGGAGGATTTTGTAAAAACTTTCCTAAACCATAAATTGAGGATTGAAGGTCGTTTGAGGTCACAATTGGATAATTTTTGTATAGTTGGACTCATATCGGAATGGGTGTTCGGATTTTGTATGTTTGGTTGGGTTCCGAGGTGCATGCATGGGATTGACGTTTTGAGTTGACCTTTTGATTTTCTTTGAAGATTGCAACTTTATTACTCGAAATTGCTTCTTATGGCTTATATTTATGCTATTAAGTTATTTTGGCTAGGTTCGAGTCATTCGAAGTTCACATTGTTGTTGAGAATTCATATTTTTGAGAATTTTGCTTGTCACTTCTTCTCTCTCAATGTCTGGAGCACGATCCTCAAATGTTGCTCATGATCTTCCCGGCTCTTGGAATACACCAAGATGTTGTCAACAAATATGATGATAAAAGAGTTGAGATATGGCTGGAATATACTGTTCATCAGGTGCATAAATGATGATGGGGTGTTGGTCAACCCAAATGACATCACTAGGAAGTCGTAGTGACCATACCAAGTCCTGAAAGTAGTCTTCAGGATATCTAAGTCCCGAATCTTCATCTGATGATACCCTAACCTCAAATCAATATTTGAGAAAACTCTAGCACCTTGTAGCTGGTAAAATAATTCATCAATGCATGACAATGGGTACTTGTTCTTACTGTAACTTTGTTCAACTTCCTATAATCAATGCACATCTGCATAGAGCCATCCTTCTTCTTTATGAACAAAACTGGATCACCCCAAGGCGAGACACTCGGCCGGATGAAACCTTATCAAGCAACTCCCGAAGCTGCTATTTTAATTCCTTCAACTTCAAAAGTGCCAACAATATGGTGGAATAGAAATGGGCTGAGTGCCCAGCACCATGTCAATACCAAAATCAATGTCTCTATCGAGTGGCATGCCTATTAGGTCTACTAGAAATACGTCAAGGTAATCTCTCACCACCGGAACTGACTCAACGATCAGAGTATCAACACTAATATCTCTCACAAAGGCTAAGTATGCGTCACACCCCTTCGCAACCATTAGTTGTGCTTTTAGAAAGGACACAACCCGAATAGGAATATAATCTGATGCACCCCTCCACTCCAACTGCGGCTATCCTGGCATAGCCAATGTCACGGTCGTGGTGTGACAACCCAAAATAGCATGATAGGGCGACGACAAGTTCATGCCCAAGATCACATCAAAGTTTACCATATGGAGTAGAAATATATCAACTCTTGTCTCATACCCATAAATAGTAACTAAACACGACTGATAAATACAGTCTACATCAATAGAATCTCTCACAAGCGTGGACACATATACAGGAGCACTTAAAGAATCACGTGATATATACAAATATGAAGCAAAGTAAGATCACACATATGAGTAAGTGGAGCCCGGATCAAATAAAATTGAGGTATCCCTGTGACAGGCCAGAACATTACCTCTGATGACAACATCCGAAGTGATAGCCTCTCTCCTACCCGAAAAAGAATAGAAACGAGCTTGGCCTCCCCCTCTAAGGAGACCTTTACCTGCCTGACCTCCACCCCAAGCTGGTGGTATAGGTGGGGCGGCAACTGGAGCAACAACCATAGTCTGTGAACCCTGTGAAATTTGTCCCCTCGATGAATCTGTGGACTCTATCTGACTATAGAAACCAAGGTAAGGGCATATCGGGACAACTCACTAAATCTGATACAATACTCTGACACTTTCATAGTCCCCTGATGGAGCTTCTCAAATTCTATGCGATGCATCCCGAAGCATTTAGGGAACAAACTCTCTCAAAAACATCTATGAAAACTGAGCCTCAGTGAGTGGGGCTGCATCAGCTGGCCTACCCTCCTCGTAAGCATAGCATCACTAATAAGCTACTCCTGATATCTGAAATGTAGTAAAGGCAACTCCACTCAACACCACAATATCCATGGTGCAAAGAATACAGTGGCACTTCTCTAAAAACTTATTATGCTAAGCCAAACACTTGGAAGGTGATTGTGAAAATATTTATAACTAATTGCGAAAATATAAACTAACCTAGAAAGCAAGTAAAATGATCAATGGCTACAAGCATGGATGCACGGGGAATTACACTCAAGTAACGATCTAATCTATTTCACGATTTTACAAATATGAGCGAGTTTATGTTAATTAGCCTCGAGTAATAATTCTATATTAGCTTCATCCGAAGACTAACAAGACTTCCTAATTGAATTATCCCTAAAACAATTAAGAGATTAAGCACATCCGAATATGGCTACAAGTAGTTCAATCCTATCCCTAGGTAGAATATATAAAGGACACAAAAACTAAAGAAAAGAAACTAAAATAAATGGTAAAATCACCACTCATCAACACCCCCAACTTAAACCTTTTGCTTGTCCTCAAGCAAATTAAAACCAAAAATTCAATGAGGCTCTACTATTTAAAGCAGAATTAGCATTGCTATCATTTCTAAATGACATTCTCCAATTAAGAATAACACTTATGGATTTGGATGGTACTAATAATTAGGCTCAAGCATGTGAATCTCAACCAAATAACTCCCTCATTTAAAACAATCTCAAGAAGGCAATGGAGTTTCAAAATAATCAAGTGACAACAACCAAGCCTCGAGATGTGATTCACAAGCACTAGTCTACTACATATTCTCAATTTACTCAATTTGGAATATATCAATGTCACCAATCCATCATAATCCATATGCCCTCACGAGAAATAAAGTCCCAAAATCACCATATTTATAATAACAACACAAGGGACAAGTGCACAAAGACACTCACTCTCAACAAAGAATTTTAAGTGTTACAAAATATCATACCATAAGCATGCCTTTATTTTAATTCGTAGCGTATTCAAGAAATTCGGTTGGAGATCCCATAAGGACCTTTTATGCTTGTAATGTAGGCTTAGGGAAGCGTAGGATAAGCATTTGGGATACAAATGACTACACCCTCCTTGAACACTACTCACATTTGTCTTTCTTTTTACACTTTGCTTCTTTTTAAACCACATAGTCCTTATTGACATCTAGTTACCAACATAGAAGCACCTTAAAGTACCTATCTAATTTTCTCAAGACTCTATTTTTTCTTTCTCTTTTTTTTCATATATATATATATATATATATATATACACATATATTTTCTTTTGCTTTTCTATTGGAGCTTGAGTATCTTCATCTAACACAACTTTGAGGTATTTGCTTCTACACACAATGCACATCTTCACCATATCCCAATTAATACCAACACCCCCAACGTAGGCTTTTAGCCTCATTCTTAACATTCAAGGAGGGACGGGTTCAAAAGAGGGAATTATTTAATAAAAAGGGTAAAGGTTTTTAATGAGGTAGCCAAAGAAAAGGTTAAAGGCTCAAATGGGGTTAACTAGTGATAATATTTACGCCATGTTAGGCTCAAAGGCTAAAAAGGCTTTTTCAAAGATCACAAAGAATGCCTAAGTTCATCTCTCCAACCAAACATAATTAACACTAGCATTGAAAGACCAACCGGGCATGTTCTAGATGATAAAAGTAAACGCAAGTATTATTTTTAACAAAAACTAACACGTATGGAAAATTAACTAATCAAGACGGATCAATTTCAATTCTTAATAAGAACAATTTGTGCAATATCATTTCAACTAGTGGGTAAAGAGTCACAAAATGAGCCAAAACGTTATCATAAAAATTATTCTTCCCCATGCAACTTACGTTTTCAATTTACAACCAAAATTTGGAGGGGTATTCTTAATTCACGCTTCACATACAAGAGACTAATTTTATTAGTACCAAATAATCCAAAAGTTTCCACATAACAAAACAAGACTAATTCTCTTAAGAAAGTCGTCACACCATCCATCATAAGAAAAAGTCACCCGGTTCAACACAAAAATATTCATCGGGAAAGAACCGTAGCATAAAGAAAACCCAAGAAAATGTATTGAAAATTATATTACTACTAAAGAGATAAAAGTAATATAAACAAAAACCTACTACAGAAAATAAAATAAACACTAAAGGAATAAAAATAAAATAACTAAAAACTACTAAAGAAAATAAAATAACAAAAGCAACTAATACTAAAGGAATAAAAATAACATAAACTAAAAAATACTAAAGAAAATAAATAAATAAAAAAATAAAGAAAAACAAAATTAAATAACAAAAGTGACTAATCCGCAAATGTATCACCAATCACAAACTACGCCCGGCAAAGGCACATGATAAACAATAGTAGAACAAGCCCGACAAGGGCACACAATATCCATACGAAAGCATAAGCACGGAAAGGGCACAAGACAAGAATCAATGTACAAATAAAGTATACTTCCTAAAGCCATCCCCAACTAGAAACACTGCACTGTCCTCACTGCACAATATCAAAATAAAATAAGAGTAATTTGAGGGTCTCCCTAAGGTCTGCATCAGACTAAAAGACTAGCAGGAAAAGGCTAATCAATACCGTGTATAGTTCTCGGCTTCATCATCATTGGTAGCATCAGCATCAACACCAGTAACATTCGAAAAGAAGGAATACTCTTCACTATCTTCAATTTCATGATCAACCGCAGCATTTTCGTTCATGTTCGGGTCCCTTTTAAGCTCAAAGTACCTTAAAAATTTAAAGCAAAGTTAGTCGGGAATTATAATCATGTTAAGCAATTCAAAACAATGCAATTAGGGGAAAGAATCAAACCAAACGGGCCCAGCAAGCCAAAGTTGCATAGCTACTGATTTTGCACAAACTGCCCAGTCACCGCACCTGCAGAAAAACCATCGCAGGTGCGGTTCCGCTTCTGCGAAATCTCACTGTTGCCCAAACATCGCACCTGCAAAAAAGGCATCACAGGTGCAAGGCCCCATCTGCGGCATTGTTTTCGCTTCTGGGATGTTCATCAGGGGTTTCAAAAACCCAGAAATTGCCTAATCTTTTCACTTCTAAACATGATTTTAGAACACAATTTATCCTCAACACTTATAAATTAGTGCACTAGATGATTATACGACATGATTAAACTTGATCTTAAGACACTTCTCAACCAAAATTTTCTTGGACAAATTATTAAACATTTAACGAGCAAAGAGAAGTCATGTTTCTTTGAACAAATTAGGTACTCAGATTTCCCCAAATGTTTTTCAACAACAATAACACACACTACTACAGTCAACCAATTATCTCACTACAGATGGAAATGGGGCTGTGGGAATTCTTCCATGGAGAAGAGATGAAGAAGAAAAGAAAATAAAAGCATAAGAGAGAAGTAGAAGAGAGAGCTGAAGATGATACATGTATTGCCTCTATGTGAGAACATGAGTGTGAGCAGTGGTGAAGAGCAATAGCGTGAGGGATGAGAGGGGTTTTGGGTTGGGAGTTGAGATTGAAAGGGAGATGGTATTACCTGTTGAAGAACATATGGACTCCTTAAAATTACACGATGCATCGCATCTGCTTGAGATTAACCGATTCTGCGCCTACGCTTTTGCGGTTAATGAGCCTCTTTTGCAAAGCTTCCGCATCTTCGCTCCAACTGGCGCTTCTGCGAGGCCGCATCTGCAAGTGGTGTTTTGCAGATGTGGTTGCACCAAATGACCGTTGCACAGACTGGGCAACGACTATTGTTGTGCACTTCAACACCTCAAACTCCTCAATTCAACTCCAAAAAATCTTAAACTTGGCAGATTAGTAAAAAATAATATACTAAGCTATTCTAACAAAGATAAATTTCAAAAATGAATTCTAAATTTAAAAAATGATGGGTGTGTGCTTGTCCAATGTGCGATCGCAATTTTGGTCGCATAACCATTATGCGGTCCGCAGAATTGGCATTCCACCGCATATTTGAGGGACCATAGCTTAGGAACTTTTGTCTCATTTTGCGACCAATATGCGGTTTGCATAACCAATATGCGATCGTATTATTTTTGCCGCAAAATAAAAAGAAGCAACTTTAGCCACTTTTTCTTCACTTTCCCTGCACTCTATGACACACACACATCAAAATGTTCAACAAAAACAACTAACCTAAAAAATGAAAATCTAACAACAATATTTGAAAACGATGGGTTGCCTCCCACCAAGTGTCGCATTTAATGTCGTGGCACGACGTGAATCAACTTTACCACTTTTTTCTCCAATTGGAAGATATGAATTGGGCACCTAACATAGAATCAAGTTTGTGACCATGGGCGGCGGGGGGTGGTAAGTAGATGCTCAAGCCAAATGCCATTTGCTTCATTTTGCATTTCTGGGCTTTCATGTAAGGAATGTCATTTTGCCTTCTTATACCTTCAAATTGTAAGATGTATGATGTCCCTTGCCTCTCCTCTTCGCAATCCCTCATTGCCTCATGTAATTCAATTCCCATATCACCACACAATTCGAATGTTGAGAAATGCTTGGAATGTGACATCAAGCCTCCAAATTGCAATTTTTTCGGATTTTGACATCCTCTTGACCCTCCGAACTAGAGTCAAATTCAACCATCTTTTCAGCTACATCGGTTGACTCTAATTCCATATTTTGCTTGGAATCACTAACAATTATGAAGTCGGTTGGCGGGTGTTCAATTCTTAATTCCTCAAAATAAAGCTCACTTTCTTCATCGAAGTTGGAATCTTCTTGACCTCTTTCCACACTCTCAAATTGATAGGCATAATGAGCCTCAATCAAGGATTTCATTTGCTCTTCCAAAGTGCAGATAGTCTCATCATTTTGATGTAATGCTTGTTTTATGTCCTCGAGTGCCAAGTTTTGCTTCTCCTCATTTTCAAGGATGGCCTCCAACATGAGCATCATCCTCTCATTTTGATCATTTGCGAGTTCTTCTTGGTTTTGATCAAGTGCCAAAGAAGGATTTTTGGCTTCAACCTCTAAGGAAGGTTCATGGCTATCATTGACTTCTGAGGATATTTTGACCTCTAAAGCATAAAGCATTTCTCCCATTTGTAAGTTCAACCTTTCAAGTGTCAAATCATTTTGGAGGCAAGTTTACAAAAGTTCCTCCAAGGCCTGTTGCTCTTTGTTTCCTCCTTTAAGTAGGCATTCCACCATGAGCTTGAACTCTCCATTTTGACCATGCTCAATTTCTTCCGCTTCCATGTCCTTATACTTGTCATCATAAAAAGTAGAATCATCATAGAGGGGGTTCGCGGAAGGGATGGACTAATTAACACAATTATCCCAATAGCCATTTTGACCACCACACTTACAACAAATACTCCCTTCATGGGTTTGAGATTGTGCGCACAATCCGCCCCCGGGAGAATATAAACAATTTTGCCACAAGTGTGGTCTTCCACAATAAGGACAAGGGTCATCAAAGTATGAACAACTATCATCTGGCCAATTTTCATTACGTGATGCCATTTTCTAAAATTATAAAAATAAACAAGAAAACAACGATAAAAATTAATAAAGATAAGAAAATTATTACACAAATATTTACAAGTTTGGACCAAAGCACGTACGCTTACTTGTCAAACAACCTAAATACGCCAAATTGTTCCCCGACAACGGCGCCAATTTTGATGACTTCCAAATCCACTACTAAAAAGTAAATGGACACGGTCCCATGTAATATAATTTACTCAACTATGAGTCGGGGTCGAGTCCCACAAAGAACAATATGTAGGCGATTAGACGTGTAAGAGAATTATCACTTATTATGCTAAGCCAAACACTTGGAAGGTAATTGTGAAAATATTTATAACTAATCGCGAAAATATTAACTAACATAGAAAGCAAGTAAAATTATCAATTCCTACAAGCATGGATGCACGGGGAATTACACTCAAGTAACTATTCAATGTATTTCATGATTTTACAAATAGGAGCGAGTTTATGTTAATTAGCCTCGAGTAATAATTCTATATTAGCTTCTTCCGAAGACTTACAAGGCTTCCTAATTGAATTATCCCTAAAATAATAAAGCGATTAAGCACATCCGAATATGGATACAAGTAGTTCAATCATATCCCTAGGTAGAATCTATAAAGTGAGGGTTAGTGCCTCACAATCTTGTTAATTAATCTTTTCCAACCCCAAATTATCTTTTCCAAAATTAATTCGAAGTAAATGTGAGAGTCCTAGGGTTAGCTAATCCCTTTGGAAACATTAAAGAACAAGAATAATTAAAGAAACAATAACTCACTTTATAATAAATAAAAATCGTTCAATACATAAGAACAACAAGACATTGAATCCACACTTTAAACGAATATTCCCATAAACAAGATTCAAGTGTTGGAAAAAATATTACACACTTAGATATTCAATACAAAGCAAGGAAATGAAGAAATGAACATAAATGGGTAAGAAATTCTCAACCCAAAGCTCCAAATCTTGAAGACCCAAGTATGTGTGCAAGAACCATAGCTCCAAAACTTGTGTCCTCTAGTCAAGAGATGTCAAAGATGTCCAAATATCTGCCAAAGATATGCCAGAGATATTTTTTCAAATAAGCTAGGTCGTGTATTTGTGGGTTAGAAATTAAAAAAATGTGAAATACCAAGACTGTCCATAGCTGAAGCCCGTTGACTAAACCTGTAGAAGAATCCTCACAGGTGCGGTTCTGCAGATGCGGATAACAATTCGCAAAAGCGATTATTGGTGGAAAATACTAACTCCGTAGAAGTGCAGACGCAGGTGCATATCATTTGCACAAAAGTGCCTCCACAGATACGGACGACCAATCACACAAGCAATCTGAGCGGATGTTAGCCCAGTTTTGCAGATGCAGCCTCCTATTCGCAGACGCACGCTCGCAGACGCGCACAATGTTCCGCATATATGGAATAATTGAAGGAACTGTTTCATTTTTAAATCTTTTTTTCTCAATTCCATTTCAATTGAATTCAACTCTCTGCATGGCATTATTTACCTGAAAATCTAGCAAAACACAGGATAAACAACCTCATATTATAATTAAAGGATACAAAAACTAAAGAAAAGAGACTAAAATAAATGGTAAAATCACCACTTATCAAGGAGAATAAAGAAAGATATATTGGAGTATGTGGCTCGGTGCTTAAACTGTCAGTAGGTGAAGTACGAGCATTAGAGGCGAGCGATGTGCTTCAGAGACTTGAGATTTTGGAGTGGAAGTGGGAGCGTATTACCACGGATTTTGTTGTTCGGCTCCCATGGACATTGATGAAATTTGATGCAGTGTGGGTTATTGTGGATAGGATGACCAAGTCGGTACATTTCATTCCAGTGGTGACTACCTATTATTCAGAGCAACTGGCTCAAATCTATATCCGTGCGATGTTGCATCTTCATGTCATGCCGGTGTTCATTATATCTGATCAAGGCACACATTTCACATCGCATTTTTGGAGAGCCACGCAACATGAGTTAGGTACACAGGTTGAGTTGAGTACTACATTTCACCCCCAGATGGACGCACCATTCATATCTTATAGGATATGCTACGTGCCTGTGTTATGAATTTCGGGGGTTCATGGAATCAGTTATTTCCGCTTGTAGAGTTTGCCTTCGACAACAGCTATCAATCAAGTATTCAGATTACTTCTTGTGAGGCCTTATATAGGTGGCAATGTCGTGCTTCAGTTAGTTGGTTTGAGTCGGAGGAAGCTAGGTTGTTGGGCACTAATCTGGTTCGGGATGCCTTGGAAAAGGTCAAGTTGATTCAGGATCGGCTTTGTACAAGATAGTCTAGATAGAAGAGTTATGTTGATCGGAGGGCTCCTGATGTAGCATTAATGGCGTGAGATAGGGATTTTCTTTTGGTGTCACCCATGAAGGGTTTTATTCGGTTTAGAAAGAATGGCAAGTTGAGCCCTAGGTATATGGTCCTTTCGAGATCCTTGAGAGAGTAGGGGAGGTGGCCTACAAACTTGTATTGCCACCCAGCTTATCGGTAGTTCACACGATATTCCATGTTTCCAAGCTCCGAAAGTATTATGGTGATCCGTCCCATGTGTTAGATTTCAGCTCAGTCTAATTGGACAAGGATTTGACTTATGTTGAGGAGCCGGTGGCCATCTTGGATAGGCATGTTCGAAAGTTGAGGTCAAAGAACATTGATTCACTAAAGGTTCAATGGTGGGGTCAACCGGTTGAGGAGGCAACTTGGGAGACCGAGTATGATATGCATAGCCGTTATCCTCACCTTTTCAGCACATCAGATATGTCTCTATATTCGTTCGAGGAAAAATATTTGTTTTAAGAGGGGAGGGGATGTAACGACCCGGCCAATTGTTTTGGGTATCGTAGCCCCATTCCCTACTTATTATTTCTTCTATGTGTATTTGTGGTTATGTTACTTGCCGGGGTGGTTATTTGAGTTTCGGGTGAGTTTCGAAGTGAATTGGGACACTTAGTCCCAAGGTTGAGAGCTTAAGTTAGAAGAGTTGAATGAAGTTAGACTTTTTAGTAGATAACTCCGAAATTGCATTTTGAGGGTTCCAATAGCTTTGTATGGTGATTTTGGATTTAAGCGTATGTCCGAATGTTGATTTGGAGGTTTGTAGTTGATTTGGTGCTTTTTGGCGAAAGTTGGAAGTTGATAGGTTTGACCGAGGGTTGACTTTATTTATATCTGGCTCGGATTGTGATTATGGGAGTTGGTATAGGTCTGTTATGTCATTTTGGTCTTGCATGCAAAATTTGAGCTCATTCGGAGTTGGTTTGGTATGATTCAACATTAGTTTTAGAAGTTGAATATTCATTAGTTCAATAGGCTTGAATTGGGTGCGATTCGTAGATTTGATGTTGTTTTATGTGATTTAAGGACTCGAGTAGGTTCGTGTTATGTTTTGGGACTTGATGGTATGTTTGGACGAGGTCCCGAGGGCCCCGGGTGTGATTCGGATTAAATTCGTATTCATTTTGGACTTAGGAAGGCTGCTGAAGAAATCTAGGTTCTGGTGTCATCGCACCTGCGGTGGGCTTGGCTGCAGGTAGGGAGCCACAGGTGCTGTTGGAGATCGCAGAAAAGAAGGGAGGCTGGCTAAAGGAACATCCCAGGTGTGGACACTGACGAGCGCAAAACAGCACTTTCATTCTGTTCGCTAGTCGAATAGTATAATATAATATCGTATCCACATGAATTAAATTTAAAAAGTGTTTTCGTAGTTTCTAGTTTAATTGCTATCCAAGATGGTCAACAGTTGATATTTATGTAATTAAAACTACAATTAACTAAGAATCTAGAGCTATTAACTAATGACAATCGAAGCAAGGAATAAGCAACGAAAGATATCAATAGGAGAAGATGGGGTTTGATAGGATAGGTGCAAGATAATTATTTGGGATATAACTCTAGATAATTCACATCTAATGTTCAAGTGAGTCTCTCGAATTCACTCAATTATTAGTTCAACCGTTCAACAAAAACTCCTCTCTCGATTAAGTTTTAACCTCACAAGATGAACCAATTTAAGCACGTGAATATATGCAAGAATGCGTAATGGATTGGTCTTTAGGAGAACCTCTCTTGATTATCCTCCTAGCTAAGTTTAATCAATGATTCAACTAGCCTCTTTCGATTACTAAGAAAAATTAATGACCTCAACAAACAATATAATGGAAAGATATCATCAATTATGCCTCTCTCGATTACATGAACTAGTGAATATAGATGGAACAATTAAATCATCCAAAAGCGCTTCAATACATAAAACTAGTTATAATTTACAAACAAATATCAGTACACCAAATCCATCAAACCTTAAAGGGAACTACTCCATATACATGGAGCAATTCATCACAAATATGTTTAAAGTAGAGGAAAATATAAATTCAATCCAAACTCGAGTCTTAAGTGAGTAAGGAATGATGAAATCCTTGTGCTTTTGCTCCTCCAATTCCTCCTTGGATTCATTAGGTCTAAAGTATGTCAAAGGTCCAGAAAATAACTTTTTTCATGTATTTATACCAAGTAGGGTCGGACCCAGCCGAAATCCGATTCTCCTAGCAGAAATAGGAAATGTACTCTGTAAAACTTGCACGAGTGTGCCGCCCATTAGTGGGGAAATCCAGAGAGTTGTTACTAACATGCAGTAGAGCAATGCACAAGCTCGGCGCCCCGCGTGCCGCGATATAGGGGATTTCTTATCGTATAGATTTTTCCTTGTGTTTTGACGTCCAGGATTGGTCCTCGACCCCCGAGCATGGTCCCGGCTTAATCCCTTGAGTTTTTACTCAGACTTCAAAGCTCCAAATCACTCAAATTTATTACCTGACATCTACATAGCTCGGAATCACTCCTACAAGGCATAAAACACACAATAAGTGCAAAACACTATCAATTAAAGCTCAAAATGAATAAAGTGCAGTAAATTGGAGTGCAATGTCACGACCCAACTGGAGGGTCATGACTAGCACCTGGGCCATACTTATCGAGCACCAACGTACATTTTATCTAACTTTCCTTATTATCTTTAAGGGCCGACAAGATCAATA
>AWOL01S0037167.1:7587-21429 GCA_000715115.1 Nicotiana otophora | reverse complement strand
ACCTCCTTAGCATCACCGTGCTAAACTGTGTCCTTAAGGACAAGCAGATAAGGGTCATCATACTGACGCTCCCTGATACGATCATAAAGAGAAGACTGAGAAACCACACAAGCCAAAACTTGACTCGGCTCAGAAATATCCAATCTAACAAACTGGTTGGCCAAAGCCTGAACATCCAATGCCAATGGCCTCTCTGCTGCCGGTAGATTGCTAGTCTCCCCAAACTCTTCGCCCTGTGACTCAAGGCATCTGCCACCACATTGGCTTTCACAGGATAGTATAAAATAGTGATATCATAATCCTTAAGAAACTTTAACCACCTCCGCTGATGCAAGTTAAGATCCTTCTGTTTGAACAGATGCTGCAGACTCCGGTGATCGGTGTAGATATCACAAGGAACACCGTACAAATAGTGCCGCCAAATCTTCAAGGCATGAACAATAGCTGCTAACTCAAGGTCGTGGACAAGATAGTTCTTTTCATGCACCTTCAACTGTCTAGACGATTAAGCAATTACCCTACCGTCCTGCATCAACATCAGGCCGAGCACAATCTGCGATGCATCACAATATATAGTATAAGACCCCGAACTTGTAGGCAATACCAATATTGGGGCCTTAGTCAACGTTGTCTTGAGATTTTGAAAGCTCTCCTCACACTCCTCTGTCCACCTGAACGGAGCACCCTTTTGGGTCAGCCTGGTCACCTATGTGCTGTAATAGATGAGAGACCTTCTATAAATCGACGATAATACCCCGCCAAACCAAGAAAACTCTAGATCTCCATAGCTGAGGACAGTTTAGGCCAACTCTACACTACCTCAACCTTATTTGCTCGAGACTACATGTCCCAAAAATACCACCGAATCTAGCCAGAACTCACACTTTGAGAATTTTGCATAACTTCTTTTCTCTCAAGGTGTGAAGCACAGTTCCCAGGTGCGGCTCATGATCCTCCCGACTCCGGGAGTACACCAGAATGTCGTCAATAAACACAATGATGAATGAGTCAAGATAGGATCGAAATGTACTATGCATCAAATGCATGAACGTTGCTGGGGGCATTGGTCAGCCCAAATGACATCACAAGGAACTAGTATTGACCATACCGAGTCTTGAAAGCAAGCTTTGGGATATCTGACTCCCGAATCTTCAACTGATGATAGCCTGAATGCAAGTCAATCTTGGAAAATACCCGGGTACCCTGTAACTGATCAAATAGGCCATCAATGCGAGGCAATGGATACATATTCTTCACTGTAACTTTGTTCCACTGGCGATAGCCAATGCAGATACGCATAAAACCATCATTCTTCTTCACAAATAAGACCGGAGCATCCCAAGGTGACACACTGTGCTGAATGAAGCCCTTATCAAGCAGTTCTTGTAACTAGTTACATTAAACTCAGGAGGAGCCATACGATATGGAGGAATAAAGATGGTCTGAGTTCCCGGCAACAAATCAATACCAAAGTCGATATCCCTGTCGGGCGGCATGCCCGGAAGATCAGCTGGAAATACATCTGGATAATCCCTCACTACTAGGACTGACTCAACTGTAGGGGTATCAATACTGACATCTCTCACATAACCTAGATACACGTCACACCCCTTCTCAACCATTCGTTGAGCATTAAGAAATGAAATAACTTTGTTGGGAGTGTAATCTAAGGTACCTCTCCACTCTAATCACGGTAAGCCTGGCATAGCCAGCGTCACGGTCTTGGCGTGACAATCAAGAATAACATAATGGGGTGACAACCAGTCCATGCCCAAAATAATATCAAAGTCTACCATACTGAGCAATAATAAATTGGCTCTGGTCTTAAAACCACTAAGAACAACCAAACACGACCGATACACACTGTCAACAATAATAGAATCACCCACAGGTGTAGATACATAAACATGAGAACTCAAAGAATCGCAGGATACGCCCAAATATAGAGTAAAATAAGATGACACGTAGGAATAAGTGGAGTCTGGATCAAATAAGACTGACGAATCTCTATGACACACCGGAACAATACCTGTAATGACAGAGTCGGATGCAACTGCATCTGTACGAACAGGAAGGGCATAATATCTAGCCTGACCTCCCCCTCTAGGGCGACCTCTACCTACCCGACCTCAACCTCGAGTTGGCTGAGCAGGTGGAGTGGTAGCTGATGCTATAATCATAGTTTGGGGATCCGGTGGAGCACGCGGTGCTTGAGAAGTATGAGGAGGCACACCCCTCCTAAGTCTAGGGCAATCCGTCACCATATGGAGAGTGTCACCATACTTAAAAAAGCTCTCGGAGGGTGTGGCTACTGTGACTAGCTTGGGCCAGGTCAGTTGGTCCGACCGCTGAAAGCACCTAGTGCAGGAGGTACACTAGACACTAGTGGTGCATAATAAGGCTCCTGGGCCTAGGAGCAGCCGGAATACCACTGGAGGCTGGAAGTGCTGAATAAACATGGCGACTCACACAACCCCTACCAAGACGAACAACAGCTGGGGCACGAGCACCACTATAGGTGCCAGACTCGCGAGACCTCTTGGCCTCCCTCTCCTCTCTCTCTCTCCCGAGCAAGCATACCCTTCAATCTCCTAGCAATCCCCACAACACGCTGTTATGCAATATCCATCTCCAACTCCCGGGCCATGCTAAGCCTGATACCGGGGTTGAGCCCCTCGATAAACCGACAGACCCTCTCTCGACTATAGCAACCAAGGATGGTTCATGCCTAGCCAAATCACTGAAGCGAAATGCATACTCTGACACAGTTATAGCGCCCTGGCGCAACTGCTCAAACTCTGCGTGTTATGCATCTTTGAGACTCTGGGGAACATACTCCCTCAAGAATATATCCGAGAATTGAGTCCATGTAAGTGAAGTTGCCTCAGCCGGACTACCCAACTCATAAGCACGCCACCATTGATAGGCTGCTCCTCTAAGATGGAACGTAGTGAAAGAAACCCCACTCGACTCCGCTACACCCATGGTACGGAGGATACAGTGACACTCCTCAAGAAAACCCTGGGCATCCTCTGACGCCAAGCCACTGAAAATATGAGGGTGGTACTTCTTGTACCTCTTAAGCTTGAACTGCTCTACCTCAGAAACTGCTATACTAACCTCGGGCTGAACTGGAGCTGCCGGCTGTATTGGTATGATCTCTGGAACCTGGTCGACCTGAACTCGCTGCTCTGGGGTACAAACAGCGGGAGTCTATGGTCCTCCACCCGGCCTGAGATATTGCAGGAGCAAGTGGGATTAACCCAACCTGAGCTAGACTACCGAACATGCTCAGGAGCTGTGCCAGAGTCTCCTAAAGAGCTGGTGCAGTAACAGCCATCTCAGGAGCCTGCGCTCCCACTGGGGATGCTGGTGGCTTCTCTGTAGCATCTCGTACGGGTGCTATGGCTGCACCACATGGACGTCCTCGGCCTCTACCCCGGCCTCTCGCGGCTATAGCATGGGGCGCGGGTGCCTGATCATCTAATCTGATTATACGTGTCCTCACCATTTGTGAGAGAATAAAAGATAGAAGTTTAGAATTTTGAAGTCAACAATTTTGCACGACAAGGAAATCAAAGAAGTGAAATTTTCCTAACAGTTCCATAGCCTACCGAAGATAAGTACAGACGTATCCGTACCGATGCGCGAGACTCTACTAAACCTGGTTGTGACTTATAACACCTATGAACCTAGAGCTCTGATACAAACTTATCACGACCCTATTTTACCCTCCGTAGGATGTCGTGATGGCACCTAGTCTCTAAGACTAGGTAAGCCTAACCATTTGCGGAAATAACATAAATGAAAACAGAATTCGACAACTAGACTGCAACAGATAACTATATAATGATAAAATGTCGCTCGCCATGCACAGTAATCAATGCTCGGGTATAAACAACATCCCCAAAATCTGATAGTCACAAGCTTATAGGAGAAAGCTAAGTATCTCTATATACCAGAGTCTAAGAAAAGTACGGAAAAGAAAAACAACATATGACGGAATAGAGGGGGACTCCGAGGTCTGCAGACGCGAGCAGATATACCTTGAAGTCTTCGCAAATCTCACTGCTCACTGATATCGAGACTGATAGGAAGTATCTGGATCTGCACACAAAATATGTGCAGAAGAGTAGTATGAGTACACCACAACGGTACTCAGTAAGTGTCAAGCCTAACCTCGATCGAGTAGTGACGAGGTCAGGTCAGGGCCCTACTGGTATATAATAAATCAGGAATAAGAAATAGTAATATAATAAGAGACTGGAAATTTAACAAAATGAAAACCACAGGAAAATAACAGCACATCACATAGGGATAAATGTGCAGGAGATCTCCCGAGATACCGTCTCGTAGTTCCAAAAGTAAATATGCAAGGAGATCTCCCGAGATACCGCCTCGTAGTCTCAAAAGTAATTGTGCAGGGCGATCTCCCGAGGTATCGCCTCGTAGTCCCAAAAGTAAATATGCAGGGGGATCCCCCGAGGTACCGCATCGTAGTCCCAAAAGTAAATATGCAGGGGGATCTCCCGAGGTACCGCCTCTAGTCCCAAAAGTAAACACACACCTCAAATCTGACGAATACGACAATTAACAGCAAGAATTCTACATTTAATTCTGATACAGATCAAGGAAAAATAGGAAATCAACTGGGCATGATGTACAGATTTCAAATAAGCATTTAAGACACGTAGACATACAACATTAGGCTAAAACAGGACAACTATACATGCTAGTATAACTTAATTAAGAAGTAACATGTCACTACTCAGTAAAATCGGATTTTTACAACAATTAGTCGGTGTGCGCACTTGTCACCTCGTGTACACGACACTCACATATCACAGAAGTATCAAAACAGTACCAAATCCTAAGGGAATTTACCCCACATAAGGTTAGACAAGCCACTTACCTCGAGCCAAACTCAATCAATCAACAAAAACGCTTTTTCCTAGACTTTCAGACTTCGAATGGCCCAAATCTAGCCAAAAACAATCACATACTATAAATACAACTATAATTATGTAATTAATGAAATCAAGACTTTAACAAGAATTTCGAAAATCACCCCAAAAAGTCGACCCGGGCCCACGTCTCGAAACGGATAAAAGTCACAAAATATGAACACTCATTCAACCACGAGTCCATCTATACCAAAATTACTCAAATTCGATACCAAAACCTCAACTAAAACCCAAAGATTTGGTTGAAGAACTTTTCAACTTTTCCCCAATATTCTCAACCCAAATCCGTAATTAAAAGATTAAATTAATGATAGACTAGTGGAATATAACCATAAATAAGTTAAGAATCATTACCCAATAGCTTCCTCTGAAAATTCCTCAAATTATCGCCTAAATCCGAGCTCTCAAAATCACAAAGTGAAAATGAGATCAAACCCTCGTAATTTCCCCTTTTATGCCTAGTGATCTTGCTTCTGCGAGGAATCCACCGCATCTGCGGAAAAACCATCGCAGGTGCGGACTTAACTTATGTCCTCAAAAATCGCTTCTGCGATCAAGGCCCGCTTCTGCGTTACTTTCGACGCTCCTACGAGTCCGCTTCTGCGAGACTCTGACCGCTTCTCAGGGTGAAAGCTTCAGCCATTCCAACACAATTTCAAATGATCCGTTAACAACCCGAAATTAACCCGAGGCCCCCGGGACCTCAACCAAACATACCAACAAGTCGTAAAATATCATATGAACTTAGTCGAGCCCTCAAATCACATCAAACAATAACAAAAATACTAATCACACTCCAATTCAAACTTAATAAACTTAAAATTTGAAATTTCTACAACCGATGCCGAAACCTATCAAATCACGTCCGATTGACCTCAAATTTTGCACACAAGTCATAGTCAACATTACGGACGTACTCCAACTTCCAAAATTAGAATTCGACCCCGATATCAAAAATTCTGCTCCCAGTCAAACTTCTCATAAATTCAACTTTCGTCATTTCAAGCCTAATTCAGGTACAGACCTCCAAATCACAATCCGGACACGCTCCTAAGTTCAAAATCACCAAACGGAGCTAACGGAACTGACGAAACTCTATTCTAGAGTTGGCTTCACATAGTTCCAACTACAGTCAAAATTCTAAAACTTAAGCTTTCGTTTTAGAGACTAAGTATCCCATTTTACTCCAAAACCAAAAACAAATCCTCTCGGCAAGTCACATAAGCATAAGATGATACAGGGAAAGCAGTAAATAGGGGATCAGGGCTACTACTCTCAAAACGACCGGCCGGTTCGTTACACTATCTAACATTCCTATTGTATTCTTCAATTAAATTAACTAACTAATTTATCTAACTTATTGGTTGACAATGTTAATATCACTCATAAGAATCTGTCGAGTTTTTACTGGCCTATTCAAGCTAACCTAACGCCTATATGTCTATCTAATTAGAACTAACAAGAACGCATTTAAAATTCATGTATATCAACCAAGCAAGACAATTAGGTATATGTCTATCCTAACCGCGAATCCGTTACCCGATGCCCAGGTTCAAGAACTTGCTCTACTCAATCCTATGTGCAATCTAGAATTCTCACTTTCGAGTTCAATTCTAGATTCGTAGGTAGTATTCAATTGGCGATCAAGTAATTACATAACTAAGCGCAAGATTGAATAAATAAACCAATATGATAAATAAGAAATCAAAATCAATATTCGAAT
Source organism: Nicotiana otophora (assembly GCA_000715115.1). Taxonomy (NCBI): domain Eukaryota; kingdom Viridiplantae; phylum Streptophyta; class Magnoliopsida; order Solanales; family Solanaceae; genus Nicotiana; species Nicotiana otophora. The sequence continues at coordinate 14,742 of AWOL01S0037167.1, read as the reverse complement.
AACAACAGTTATGAAAGAACCACAACCCTAGAATGTGAAGTTTAGCTCTACATAGACATGGTAGCCAAATAACAAATCATACAAAGAAACATAAAAATGACAAAGTTTGGTGGAAGAAAAGATGAAATCCGGCCTCCACGGCGGCTATGTGCTCTCCCTTGGTCAAACGTTACTCTCAAAAATGTTCGCCCCCTCCAAAATAGGTTTAGGACCCCTTTTATATGAGTTGATGGTAGGGTTGTGCATGGATCAGATCGGATCGTATTTAGCACATTTCGAATTCGGATTTCGAATTCTACAAAATGCAATCCGAATCTGATCCGAATTAATATCGGATCGGATCGAATTTTAAAGTTTGGATCGAATCGAATTTTAAAGTTTGGATCGGATCGGATTTTTGAATTTCGGATCGGATTATTATGCGTCAAAGTTGCAAACTCATATGTATATTTTCTTTGTAAAAGAGGCAATATAGTAAGAAAAATTCATGTTTATTCAATTTATAAGAGTACTATGGTACCAATATAGCTAAATCCAATAATTGTAAAGGTAATAACTCGGAGAAAGATGTAAAGGAAGTACTGACTATCTGAAATAAAAGTTTAATATTTATACATGCCTTAATAATTTCGGATTTAGGATTGGATCGGATTACAATTATACCAATCCGATCCGAATATCCGAAATTTTAATAAATACTTTCCGAAATCCGATCCAAATATCCGAAATCCGAATTTGAGCGGATCGGTTCGGATTTCGGATGCCGATCCAAATGAACAATCCTAGTTGAGGGCGTGTAGGGCCGAAATAACCTTGTCCCGAACGAATTAGGAGACTTCCCCGCTTCAAGCGTCCAACAAGTTTTTCACGCTTAAATCCTTGGTTTTCTTTAAATTGTGTTTCATTTTCCTTTGTCTTACATTTGGGGGGGCAAACACCGAAGAGTGTCCCCCTTTGTCACCTTATTTTATTCTTTTATTTTTTTTTCTTTTTGTTCCGTATTTTATTAAATTTTGTTTCAAATCTTTTCATTTTCACACTGCTTTATTTTTACCCAATTAAAATATAATATTAAGCATAGAGTAATATAATTAACACTTAAAAGACGATTAAAAGTACTAGAATATGAGTCAACAATAGGTAAATATATGTATTATTGGCCGAATATAAGTTGGGACTTATTTGAGACATTTTTGTATGATTCCCTTTTATTTATATGTCAATGAACTTAAATTTAATTATATAATAGGATAGAATATTATTTAAATCATAAATAAAATACATACATAAAAAATTCAATATCATACAACAACAACAACCCAGTAGAATCCCATTAATGGGGTCTGGGGAGGGTAGTATGTACGCAGACCTTACCCCTACCCCGAAGGGGTAGAGAGGCTGTTTCCGAAAGACCCTCGGCTTAAAAAAAAAAAAAAAAAAAAAAAAAAAAAAAAAAAAAAAAAAAAAAAAAAAAAAAAAAAAAAAAAAAAAAAAAAAAAAAAAAAAAAAAAAAAAAAAAAAAAAAAAAAAAAAAAAAAAAAAAAAAAAAAAAAAAAAAAAAAAAAAAAAAAAAAAAAAAAAAAAAAAAAAAAAAAAAAAAAAAAAAAAAAAAAAAAAAAAAAAAAAAAAAAAAAAAAAAAAAAAAAAAAAAAAAAAAAAAAAAAAAAAAAAAAAAAAAAAAAAAAAAAAAAAAAAAAAAAAAAAAAAAAAAAAAAAAAAAAAAAAAAAAAAAAAAAAAAAAAAAAAAAAAAAAAAAAAAAAAAAAAAAAAGCAATACCATGGAATTCATAAAAAATTCAATATCATATATAATATAAAAAATTATTACATATATGTGAAATTAAAATGTCAAGGGTAAAATAGATATTGCATAGGATAGAAGGATCAGAATGACTATTATTTAAAGTTGAAGGATGAGTTTGATTTTTAAAACAAACTTGGGGAATGAAAATTATTCAGCGTAGTAAAGATTCAAGGATTGCTAGTAAATTTCAGTACATATGTATTTCATGAAGGAATCTCCTCCAATATATACAGAATACAACAGTTGTGTAGATGGACATAAACCNCTGGGTTTGTCTTCTATTTCTAAAAAAAAAAAAAAAAGAGCAATTTTTTCTGGGTTTCTCTGTGTGTGTGTGTGTATTATTTAGCTTAGATAAAAAATATATGCTTGGTATCTTTGATCATCATTGTTAACACAATGTGAATTATTCAATCAATTTAAATAGGTGGAGTTGATGTAAAGACCTTATGAACATAAGAAAGAACATTCATTGTAAATGCTTTCTTTTTCTGTAATGGTTTCTTAATTGGAGCAAATGGGTGCTTCTCTGCCAACTTTAGTATTGAGGAAATGTTGTTTGTGATGATTTTTTTTGTAGTTTGGGGCATTTCCTGTTTTCGTCGTGGATGGTACTGCGTCACCGCTTAAGTCCCAGGCAAGGATTGCACGTTTTTTTCGGGCATCAGGAATTGATCTATCGAGTTTGCCTTTGGCTGAGGAGGGCATTTCAATTGAGAGGAACAAGGCATTTCAGAAATGCGAACAAGAATGTGTGGTGAGTTCGTACTAGTAAATTGTTTTTACTTTGAACTGATATTGTTACTGTTATTCATTATTATACTTGTCTAGGGCTGTTTAATCTGTAAAAAGTAGTTGTCACCAACAAGTCTTTGTTATTATAGCAAAGAGTGGGCTTTGAATTTTTTTTGGATAACATAAAGCCGAGAAATTAGGTAGTAGGAGCTATTCACATACTTTATTACTAAGCAACAAGTAATATAAGCCATCACATTCCTTTATAGTATTGTACAGTGCCTTAATATCTCAAGTTTTCACTGACCAAACAAACGGTGAAATATTGCAAATTTTAGTGTCTTCCATGCTGCTTTTGACTGTTTTCTACAAAATGCAAAGGTAAGTTCACTCTTTTAGATGGAAGGAGTAATTTTACATAAATGTTGATGGAAATACGAGAGGGTGTGACTTAATGCAGCTCCACATTTAAGATTGCTGTAAGGTCAATTCAGGCAGATCATGCATATAACTTGTATTAGAGGAGAAAAATTGGAAGATTGAATTCGGTTTAGCTTGATCCATGGCAAATGTGGGGATGTTTAGCCCTAATCTCTTTTACAGGCAGCACAGTCTCTTATCATTGACTTTATCGATTCTTCTTTACTTTTAAACACACACGGAAGTTCTTATTCTTTAGGTGGTTTGAGTGAGCTCTACCTTCCACTCTCGCATAGCTGCTAATTTAACATGTTTCAGTAGTTAGTTAAAGTATAAATTGCTCTGTTCCATTAGGAGCTTCTTGAACTACTTGGGGTGCCAGTCCTAAAGGCAAAAGGAGAAGCTGAAGCACTCTGTGCACAGTTGAATCAAGAAGGACAAGTTGATGCTTGTATTACTGCTGATAGCGATGCATTTCTTTTTGGAGCCAAATGTGTTATCAAAAATATCCAACCCAACTCCAAAGTAAGTATGTTTTGAATCTCCTTTCTCATGACATCATGGTTAAAGATGCTATTCTATGTTCACAGTTTTTTTTTTAATGTGGTACAAGACATGCAAGTTTACTTATTAAAACAAACATATGCAAAGTGTAAACTCTTTTTTTCTCATTTTGTATGTAAATGTTGTATGGATATATGATGATATGAAGGATGTAAACTCTTCTTTATTGTGTTCGTAAATTTATTTCTCTTTCATTTTTATTTTCTGTCTATAGGATGTTTTGGATGCATATTTCTACTGCATGCATGTTTGTTTCTTTGCGCTTTATTAATATTCTTTTACTTCTACAATTAAGTTAATTTTATAACATCAATTTTTAAAGAATGACGTTATGATTGAAGTTTTTTTCTGGTTTCTGGGCCAATATTCATAATATATGTTTCATGTGATAACAATTTATAGTAGTTATAAATAGCACTTTATAAAAGAGAAATATATTCTAATGGTACTCTTTTGTAGTTCTTGTAGTTTCTTATTGATATTTAGTTAGTACTTTAGACCTTCAGAGTGTTGATCTAGTGAAATAAGTCGATACAGTATCATGCCAAAATGCCCACAAATTGGTGAAGGGACCATTTGACTGCTATCACGTGGTGTATATTGATCTAAATTCACTCTTTCATGAAGATGCATCTAATTTTTGGTGCAGGAACCATTTGAGTGCTATCACATGTCGGATATTGAGTCTGGTCTTGGGCTGCGGAGAAATCACTTGATAGCAATTTCACTTTTGGTGGGAAATGACCACAACTTGATTGGTGTCCCTGGGATTGGGCTTGAAACAGCACTTCGTTTTGTCAAATCTTTCAGTGAAGATGAGATCTTGTATAGGTTTGTATTTCATTTGAACTGAGTGAGCAGGTGGATTATAGGCATGGAGAATCAACAAAGATGTTTTATATTCATGTTAGTGGTTTGAGAGTGCCCTTTACAGTTAATTGTCCGTTATGCAGGTTGCAGGAAATAGGTGGAGGGGCTGTACAGGTGCTTCAGCGTAATGTCAACTTAGACTGTAATTTTATACCCAGTTCAGATGAGAGCCCTCAGAAGACCAAAGTGCGACACTGTTCATTCTGTGGGCATCCTGGCAGCAAGAAAGCTCACCTCAAGTTTGCTTGTCAGTATTGCAGTTCCAATGCCGACGAGGGTTGCATTCAGAAACCGTCGGGCTTCAAGTGTAATTGTTCCTCGTGTGATTTGGTATATCTGAAACACACGGCTTCATTGATCTTTTATTGAAATGATATATCGTCCTGTCAGACTTCTTATTCGGGCATTTCCTTCTGGGCTTATGTGACAGGATACTAAAGAAAAAGAACAGAAAAGAAATGAGAATTGGCAGATTAAAGTTTGCAGAATGATCACCTCGGAGCAGAATTTCCCAAACAATGAGATTACAGAAATGTACTTGAACAAACACCAGCAGTCTGGTGAGTAAACTGGCAATGATAAAACGATACGTTTATATTTATTAGAGAAAGAGACCGGAAAAAACTAGTACAATTTTTATGTGAATAAAAACTAGTATACAATTTAACGGAAACCAGTCTCTGAAATCTTTTCTCTCCTCTTTGTTCTCATGATATTGGAGGTTGGCTATTGTCTCCCTTCTTTGAATACTAAATTTTTGTCACTGATTCGGGAAAGTCTTATTATTCTCTTCTTTTTTCCGTAGTATCAACTCTGGTTGTTGAGTTTCTTCTGACATTATATTTTAGGTCAATGTCCCGGAAAAATCTTCTTTTCTTCTTTTTCTTCATAATATCAGAGTTTGGGTATTGACTCTTTATCTGAAAATTGAAATAGAAATCCACTAATTTGGAAACTTTCCTTGGTTTAAAATTTCATGTTTAGTCTAAATTTACCTTATTTTAATAGTCTAAACTCCTAATATAAGGAGCCCCTCTTGCATACCGCAATCAATTCAAGACAAGTTCTTTTCTTTTTCCTATATTTTACTATACTTTGTTCACCGAATCACCGCCATGGCAATTTTGTAGCAGATGGTGATTATCATTTAACATGGTCAAGTCCAAAGACAGATATGCTAGTTGATTATCTGGCTTATTATCAGCACTGGGAGCCATCTTATACGCGACAAAGAATGCTTCCTATCTTATCCACCATATTTCTAAGGGACGTGGCCTCATATTCAAAAGATCAATTGTTATGCGGACAGTATGAATTTGATTCCATTCAGCGGGTAAAGACAAGATTTGGACATCAACTTTACGTAATCAATTGGAAGAAAACGACACGTGAAATGAGCAATGAAATCTGCATCCCCTCTGAAAACCCTGATACGGAGCAGGAGCTGAGGATTGCTGATGATGAGTCGAAAGATTTGCTCGATGAGCCTGAGGTTCTGCAGATTCATATCAAGGACGGATGCAGCTTTTTATCAACTGAAGAAGATATGGAGCTTGTACAGAGTGCTTTTCCAGAAAAGGTTTCCCAGTTCTTGAGAGATAAGGTGAAGAATAATGTACTTTTTTCTCTACCCTACTTTGATCCCCCGCCCTATTCCGTTCTGCAATGCAACAACAACAACAACAACCCCGTATAATCCCACTAGTGTGGTCTGGGGAGGGTAGTGTGTACGCAGACCTTACCCCTACCCTGGGGTAGAGAGGCTGTTTCCAAATGACCCTCGGCATCCTTCCCTCCAAGAACTCCCCACCTTGCTCTTGGGGTGACTAGAACTTACAACCTCTTGCTTGGAAGTGGAGGGTGCTTACCATCAGAGCAACCCACCTTGTCTATTCCGTTCTGCAATGGTGTTTGTTTTATTTACCAAATGCTCGTTTATGATATCCCAGGAGCTAAAAGAAACAAAATCAAGTAGAAAAAGATCAGTGAAGCCTGAAAATTCAGAATCACCGAGAGGCATTCAACTCAGCATCACCAACTTCTACCGATCATCCAAAGTCCAGGCGACGCCTGGGGAGAATGAAACTGGAAGTTCAAAGATTAGTGCGGATACTTCTGGAGAGAGAGATAAAGAACCCATCCGAAACTACTCCAAGTCTGCTAGACGCAAGCTTTTGTTTGGTTAGCATGCAGCACGATCCAATACCTTTGCGTCCTGTAAATTGGTTTGTCACAGTTGTGTATATTGATCTTTTATTTTGGTTTCTCTCCCATTTGGTAAATGCAAGCTCATTTGTAAATGAGGTAAATATATATAGATGAGGTTCTTTTTTTTTTGTTGGGTTGGGGGTGGGGGCAGCAGTTGTCACAATGATGTGCATATTAATCTTTTATTTTGTTTTCTTTCCCATTTGGTAAATGCAAGCTCACTTGTGAATGAGGTAATTGTGTATGTGTTTTTGCAGAAATGGGGCGTTCTAGTGATGCATTTGTCATAGTAATAACATGTCTCGTCTGTTTAATGCGCCTCTTTTGGCTTGTGTAACTTGGGGACTAGTATGCGTAAAGTGGCAGTATCCAACACCCCTTTAACTATTCATATTATTTAATCCCCAGTTTGCCGCTATAAATAAAAAATATATAAGCATTACCTCTTCCTCGTATTTTTGTCTTTGTTAAAGTAAAGCTAATAATAACCTTATAAATTTGTTTGAGGGATGCAAGAGTATCATACATAATAATATGTAAAATTACTTGAACGA
>AWOL01S0037160.1:0-18352 GCA_000715115.1 Nicotiana otophora | reverse complement strand
AACCTAGGGTGCACTACCCGTGGGCAGAGCCCAGCCAGTGGCAGCAGCTACACCTAAGCCCAGACCAGCTGAGGCTGGTGAGCCGCATAAGCTATTGGACAGATGGACCAGACTACATCCTCCTGTCTTTGGGGTGAGCGACATGAGGATCCCCAGGACTTCGTTGATCGGTGCAGGGACAAACTGCACAACATAAGGATATTGGAGTCACATGGGGTAGACTTTGCTACCTTCAGCTGGAGGGCAGGGCCCGTAGATGGTGGCAGTCCAATCCTCTTGGCAGGCCAGCAGATTCTTCTCTCATGACTTGGGATAGGTTCACCCGTATTTCCCTGGATTGGTATATTCCACCATCCGATAGGGAAGAGTTGCGGTTTCAATTTGAGCAAGTCCAGTAGGGTCAGATGTTAGTGACCGATTATGAGGCAAGGTTCTCTGAGTTGTCTCGCCATGCCCTCATGATACTCCCTACTGATACAGAGAGAGTACAGAGGTTTGTTGCGGGTTTGCACACTGGCATTCAAGCCACTATGGCCCGAGAGGTTGAGATGAGGACTTATTATGAGCTAGTTGTAGAGTTAGCCTAGAGGATTGAGGGTGTACATCAACGTAGCCGAGAACAGGTTATGAGAGATAAGCAGTTTAGATATTCTGGAGAGTTCAGAGGTGCCCCATCTGGGGGTAGAGGTCAGTTCGTGAGAGGGCAGTCCAGCAGGCCCCCATATCCAGCACCACCGCCTCCTCGGGGTACTCTAGTGGGACTTTATTTCAGTGTTATACCATAGAGTTCTTACCGCCCACCGGCTATTCAGGGTTCTTCCAATGGATATTCAGGTCATCAGGGCCAGACTTCAGGTCAGCAGCTCATCGTACCGAGGGATGTTTTTTAGTGCAGGGATTTCAGTCATATGCAGATGTTTTTTAGTGCAGGGATTTCAGTCATATGCAGAGATTCTGCCCCAGGCTTCAGGGTAGGCCAGTGCAGCAGGATCAACAGCTTATGATTACAGCACCAGTTGCTCTACCAGCCGTCCAACCGCCCAAAGGTGGAGGGCAGGTAGGTAGGGCCGTCCTAGAGGTGGAGGCCAGCCAGGTGACGCTCCAGCTCGGTTCTATACTTTTTCGGCCAGACCAGATGCAGCCTCAGATGTCATTATCACATGTATTATTTTTGTCTGCGGCAAAGATGCCTCCATATTATTTGATCCAGGGTCTACGTATTCCTATGTGTCATCTCTATTTGCTCATTTCCTGGGTGTTTCTCGTGAGTCCTTGGGTACTCCTGTTTATGTGTCCACTTATGTGGGCGATTCTGTTTTTGTGGATCAAATCTACCGGTCCTGCATTGTTACATTCTGTGGTTATGAAACTAGAGCAGCCCTTCTACTGCTTGAGATGACCGACTTCGAGATCATCCTAGGCATGGACTGGTTATCTCCATATTATGCCATCCTAGATTGCCATGTCAAGACTGTTACCTTGGCAATTCCAGCGTTGCCTAGGTTGGAATGGAAGGGTTCGTCTGTCAGCGCATCTAATCAGGTTATTTCCTTCCTGAAGGCTCGACACATGGTCAAGAAGGGTTGTTTGGCTTATCTAGCCTATGTTTGGGACACTACTGCAGATACTCTAGTGATTGATTCAGTATCTGTAGTCCGGGAGTTCTCCAATGTATTTCCTTCAGATCTTCCAGGCATGCCACCAGATCGCGATAGCGATCTCTGTATTGACTTGGCTCTAGATACCCAGCCTATATCTACCCACCATATCGCATGGCTCCGAAAGAGTTGAAGGAGTTAAAAGAGCATCTTGAGGAGTTACTAGTCAAAGAGTTCGTTAGACCGAGTGTGTCGCCTTGGGGCGCACCAGTATTATTTGTGAAGAAAAAGGATGGAACTATGCGGATGTGTATTGATTATCGCCAATTGAACAAAGTTACCATTAAGAACAAATATCTGTTTCCGCGTATTGATGATCTATTTGACCAATTGCAGGGTGCTAGGGTGTTCTATAAGCTCGACTTGAGATCGGGGTACCATCAGTTGAAGATTCGGGATTCGAATGTTCCGAACACTACTTTCCGGACTAGATATGGTCATTATGAGTTTCTGGTGATGTCGTTCGATTTGACTAATGCCCCGACGATGTTTATAGATTTGATGAACAGGGTGTTCAAGCCGTATATTGATTCGTTTGTCATTGTCTTTATTGATGATATTTTGATCTACTCGCGCTGTAAGGAAGAGCACGAGCAGCATATGAGAGTGGTGTTTCAGACATTGCGGGAACAAAAGTTATATGCTAAGTTCTCCAAATGTGGGTTTTGGCTAAATTTTGTAGCATTCTTGGGACATATTGCATCGGCCGAGGGTATTAAAGTTAATCCTAAAAATATCAAGGCAGTTCAAAATTGGCATCGTTCCACTTCGGCGACTGAGATCAGGAGTTTCCTAGGTTTAGCAGGTTATTATCGTCGGTTCGTGGAGGGCTTTTCATCTATTGCAGCACCTTTGACCAAATTAACCCAGAAAAGTGCTCCGTTCTGATGGTCCGATGATTGTGAGGTAAGCTTTCAGAAGCTTAAGACAACATTGATTACAGCACCAGTGTTAGTGTTGCCTTCCAATTCGAGGATGTATACAGTGTATTGCGATGCTTCGCACATCGGTTTGGGTTGCGTATTGATGCAGGGGGTGAGTTATTGCATATGCTTCACGACAGCTGAAGCCTCACGAGAAGAATTATCTGGTGCATAATTTGGAGTTAGCTGCGATTGTTCACACTCTTATGATTAGGAGGCATTATCTTTATGGAGTGTCTTGAGAGGTTTACATTGATCATCGTAGTTTGCAACATTTGTTCAAGCAGAGGGACCTATATTTGAGGCAGTGCATATGGCTTGAGTTATTAAAGGATTATGATATTACTATCCTGTATCATCCGGACAAAGCAAATATAGTTGCAGACGCCTTGAATAGAAAGGCGGAGAGTATGGGTAGTTTGGCTTTTATTTCAGTAGAGGAGAAGCCATTAGCTTTGGATATTCAGTCCTTGGCTAACAGACTTATGAGGCTGGATATTTCAAAGCCCAGCCAAGTTCTTGCATGTGTTGTTGCCCAGTCTTCACTATTTGAGCAGATCAAGGCTCGTTAGTTTGATGATCCACACTTATTGGTTCTTCAAGAAACGGTACTACGGGTTGGTGCCAAGGAAGTTACTATTGGCAAGGATGGTATCCTGTGACTCCAGGATCATCTATGTGTTCCTAATGTGGATGGACTGAGGAAAACGATCCTAGAGGAGGCACATAGTTCTCGGTATTCTATTCATCCAGGTGCTACGAAGATGTATCGTGACCTGAGGCAGCATTATTAATGGCGGCGGATGAAGAAGGACATACTTAAGTATGTAGCTAGGTGCTTAAATTTCCAGCAGGTTAGGTATGAGCACCAGAGGCCAGTTGGCCTACTTCAGCAGATGAATATACCGGAGTGGAAATGGGAACGCATTACTATGGACTTTGTAGTTGGATTGCCGCAGACCTTGCAGAAATTTGATGCAATTTGGGTCATTGTAGACAGGTTGACCAAGTCGGCACACTTTATTCCGGTTGTGACTACGTATACTTTAGAGAGGTTGGCCCTGATTTATATTCAGGAGATAGTTCGGTTGCGCGACGTGCCAATTTCCATCATATCAGATAGAGGCCTTAAGTTTACTTCATATTTTTGGAGAGCAGTACATAGTGAATTGGGGACCTGTGTGGAGCTCAGCACAACCTTTCATCCGTAGACAGACGGGCAGTCAGAGCAATGGGATCGTTTCTTGCCTTTGTCCAAGTTTGCTTATAACAACAGTTACCAATCCAGCATCGAGATAGCTCCATTTGAGGCTTTATTAAGTCGGCGATATCGTTCGCCCATCGGATGGTTTGAGCCCGGTGAGGCTAAGTTATATGGAATTGATTTGGTGAAAGATGCCTTGGAAAAAGGTAAAGTTAATTCAGTAGCGACTTCGTACAGCACAGTCCAGACAGAAGAGTTACACGGATCATAAAACGTGTGATTTATCATTTATGGTGGGTGAAAACGTTCTCTTGAAGGTTTCACTGATAAAGGGAATCATGAGATTCGGGNTTTATCATTTATGGTAGGTGAAAAAGTTCTCTTGAAGGTTTCGCCGATGAAGGGAATTATGAGATTCGGGAAGAAGGGCAAGTTGAGCCCAAGGTTTATAGGCCCATTTGAGGTGTTGAGACGAGTTGGGGAGGTTGCTTACGAGCTTGCTTTGCCTCCCAGTCTATCGGGAGTTCATCCGATTTTCCATGTATCTATGCTCTGGAGGTATCATGCTGACCTATCACATGTGTTAGACTTCAGCACAATTCAGCTAGATAAGAGCTTGGGTTATGAAGAGGAACCAATTACCATTGTTCATAAACAGGTTCGCCAGTTGAAGTCCAAGAAGATTTCTACGGTAAAGGTCCAGTAGAGAGGCCAACCAGTCGGGGAAGCGGCTTGGGAGGCCGAGGAGGACATGCGGGGCAGATATCCACACTTATTTAGCACTCCAGGTAAAATTCTAAACTCGTTCGAGGACGAACGTTTGTTTAAGAGGTAGAGAATGTAACGACCCAATCGGTCATTTTGCCTTCTAGAACTCCGTTCCCCTAAATAAGACTCCTCGTATGTACTTTTACTATTTTATGACTTACGGGGATGGTTAGTTCGAGAGTTGGAAGGGTTCGGGTTGAAATCGGAACACTAGGTTCCTTAGTTGGCCTTAAAAATGTTAAGTTTGACTTCGGTCAACATTTTTAGAAAACGACCCCGGAATTGGGATTTGACGGTTCCAATAGGTTCGTATGATGATTTTGGACTTGGACTTATGTTCTAATCGGGTTTTGGACAACCCAGGAGCATTTCGGCGCCTAATAGTGAAGTTAGTTATTTGAAGGTTTAAGGTCTTTAAATTTGGTGTGGAGTAGGTTTTGGAGTAATCGAGGTCCGTTTGGAATTTCGAGCCTGGAAGTAGTTCCATATGGTGATTTAAGACTTGCACGCAAAATTTGGAGTCATTACGAGTAGTTTAAGTATTTTCGGCGCCTTCGGAGTAATTTTGAAGAATTTAAAAATTCTAAGTTGAATCAATTTGGTTTGAGGTTTGGTTCTTAGTTTTGATGTTGATTTACACGTTCTGAGGGTTCGAGCGAGCCCGTTTTATGATTTCAAACTTGTTGGTATGTTTAGGCGGGGCCCCGGGGACCTCGGGTGTTAACCGTACAAGGCTCGAATCAAGTTAGACTTAGGAGCAACAGCTGAAGCTTCCAGCTTCTGCTGCAATTGCACCAGCGCTAGGCTAGCCACAGGTGCGAGTTCGCAGAAGCGGCCAGGAGGGGGGCTGCCAGTGATCGCAGAAGCAGGGAAATGGATCGCACCTACAAAGGTGCAGGTGCACGGAAGGCAGCGCAGGAGCGGACAGAGGTCGCAGGTGCGACACACGCACCCCAGAAGCGGTCTCACAGAAACGAAGGAGCCGTCTAGGGGAAGGACCACATCTGCGAGGCCTTTTACGCAGATGCGGTTGTTAAGCCGCAGATGCGGAAATCACAGAAGGCAGAACCTTCATTTAAGTCGGGGCTCACCCATTTTTGAGCCCATTTTCTTCATTCTTGGGCGATTTTAGAGCTTCTTGAGAGGAGTATTCACCTAGAAACTTGAAGGTAAGTTAATTCTACCTAATGTGAGTTAAATACATTGATTATGGGTAGATTATAACATGTAAATTGTGGAAATCAGGTGTTTAGATGAATAACATAGGTTTTTGCTAAAAATGAGATTTTAACAACGAAATGGTTATGGAATGGGATGAAAATTGTATATTTGAGTTCTTAAGATTATGGGTAACGATTTCTTCTGAAAATTTTCAAAATCCGGGCACGTAGTCCCGGGGTGAATTTTAGGAATTTTACCATTTTGGGTCGGGTAATTAATCTAATAATCTAATTTTGAATTATTGAGCATGTATTGATTAAATTAAATAATATTTTGGCTAGTTTTAGATTTTCGGCACCAAGTTGAGGCTTTAACGCGAAATTTTGATCGGGAAGTGAACTTTGAGACGAGGTAAGTCTCTTGTCTAACCTTGTAAGAGGGAATTTACCCCATAGGTGTTGTAAATAAATAATTTCTCCTAATTGTGGGGGCTACGTACGTACGAAGTGACGAGAGTCCGTGCGTAGCTACTATTATGCTATTGTTCGGGTAGTTTTAGGACCCAATTCTTGAACTATTTGGAATTCTTGCACTATACTTGTTAAATTTAAATGCCTAATTTAATTAAATATTTGTTGGAAAAATTGTGAAAGACTGCTAATGAAATTCGTATTATTTTCGTATAAAACCTTATTAATATTAAAGTCAAATGCTTATAAATATTCCTTCTCTTCTTGTGGAGCGGGTCGAACGCCTAGGCAGTAGATAAATGCATCTATAGATCGTGCCGCACGTCTCTCGGTAGTGTACACGACACTCTGGATCGGGTCGTATGACCTCGGCATAAATTGTGCTTAATAATAACAATTACACGATGCCTTGACATTCTTATTGCAGTTTGTGATAAATGATTTATTGGAAATTATTGAATTTGAACGAGTTATTTATTTCCGCTTGTTAAGCAAATTGTTGTGATTCACATAAACCATGTTTATTTAAATATTTTTATTTTAATATTATTGACCCATAGTGAGTGTCAAAGTGACCTCTCGTCACTACTTTTTCGAGATTAGACTTGATACTTACTAGGTACACATTATTACGTACTCATACTACGCTTGCTGCACTTTTTGTGCATGACCTGAGATAGGTGCAACAGGCGGTCCTACCGGCGCATACCCTAGATATCCCGAGGCTTAGTGGTGAGTTGCTTCCTGAGTCATTCTGCAGCCCTAGAGTCTCTATTTTTTGAACTTTGTAGTCTGTCTATTTCATATTTGGACAGTGGTTAGAAGTTTGTATAATCTACTAGATGCTCATATACTTGTGACACCAGGTTTTGGCACACACATTAGTAGACTTGTGATTTGAATTATTTTTCTTGGTTTTATTTAATCAGAACCTTCTATATTTTTCTTAAATCTGGCAAGTAAGAAGAGTTTAATTACTCGAAAATTTGTTAAAAGAGGAAATATATGTTTAGTTCACTAGTCGGCTTGCCTAGTTGTGATGTCGGGCGCCATCATGACCTATAGGTGATATTGGATCGTGACACCCCCCAACTCTGATAGCTCGGACCATCCGAGTTTGGTTTCAAATGGCTGTCCCCGGGTGGGAGCGATCGTTTGAACTCGGACTAAGGTAGCCCTTGGGCTCGATACCTTTAGGGGATCGGAAGTAAGAAATTCCTTAAGAAATGCAAGAAAAATTTAAAAAGACATGATATTTATCCACAAGGAAGAGACTTCTTTTTATTCTTGTGTGTCATAATTACACATGTGTACAAGCTTTGTGTCAGGGATCGAGCAATCTATGTGGGTACAGTTCATTTGACCGTTTGGCCCTTACAATAAATCGTATCGATCGAGCCCCTTCGGTTACGAAGTTTCTTCCCTTGCTAAAGTTGATATCCAAGGGTAACGTCCCCAAGTATTCAAGGTTGATCATAAAGAAGCCTCGGAACTGTTAATATTATCTTTGACGCCGATTCATGACCGGTCTTCGATTCTAAATTAGCATGATCCATTGTTGCCTCGTTAAACCTTGTCGGAAAACCCATTTGGGACAAAACGGTTCAAGGGAAAAAGAGTGCAACGCGTGCTTTTAGGCCTAAAACATTTTGTACTGCCCCCTTGTCAGTTACCTGCAAGCCCAAAATATAAGTAAAAGAAAATGAACGGGGTCGTACCTTAGTAGTAATATCGTTTCAAGTGAGTTATATTCCAATTGCTCGGTAGTTATTCGTCATTCATTGTTCCGAGTTTGTAGGACCCCTTTTCTAGTGATTTCGATTATATGATATGGCCCTTCCCAGTTCGACCCCAACTGCCCCTCATTCGGGATTCAGGTATTCGGCGTGACCTTCCTTAATACTAAGTCCCTGACATTGAAATATCTAAAGTTGGCCCTCTTGTTGTAATATCTCACGATCTATTGCGTTTTGTCAGCCAACCGAACGAGGTTGAATTCGCGCCTTTCATCCAATAGCTCTAGGCTTGTACTCATGGCCTCGTCGTTTGATTCCTTCATTGCATATCGGAATCTCATACTTAGTTCTCCGACTTCGGCCGGTATTAGAGCTTCAGCACCATAAACCAATGAGAATGGAGTGGCCCCGGTACTGGACATCGAGGTAAGATTTCCTTTCATTTTCCTTTGGCGTCGGTCAACCTCTTTTTAAGGTTCTAGAGTATGGTTTTGTATTCGGCTTGTCCGTTCCCACTAGGGTGGTAGAGTGTTGATAAGATCCTTTTGATCTTGCGGTCTTCAAGAAATTTGGTTACTTTGCTACCGATGAATTATTTTCCGTTGTCGCACACGATCTCGGATGGCATTCTAAACCGGCATATGATGTGGTCCCAAATAAAATCGATGACTTCCTTCTCCCTGACCTTCTCGTATGTCTCGGCTTCTACCCACTTAGAAAAATAGTCAATCATAAACAAAATAAATTGAGCCTTATCGGGTGCCCATGGAAGGGGGGCGACGATATCCATTCCCCACATCATGAATGGTCGTGGAGACATAACCGAATGTAGCAGCTCCCCGGGTTGGTGAATCATCAGAGAATATCGTTGGTATCCATCACATTTTCGTACGAACTCCTTCGCGACCTTTTCCATGTCGATCCACTAATAACCATCTCTTATCATTTTTCGAACCAATGATTTGGCGCCAGAATGATTTCCACAGGTGCCCTCGTGAATTTTCCTTAGAACGTACTCGGTTTCTCCTGGTTTCAGACATATCGCCAGTGGACCATCGAACGTTCTTCTGAACAAGGTTCCATCTTCGTACAAGCTAAATCGGGCTGCCTTTGTACGCATGGCCCTCAATTCTTTTGGATTCGAGGAGAGTTTTTCAGTCTTCAGATATTCTATATATTTATTTCTCCAATCCCAAGTCAGGCTTGTAAAGTTTATCTCGGCATGACCTTCTTCCACCACCAATCTTATGAGTTGCACGACAGCCCCGGAGTTGAGCTCATCGTCTTTGACCGATGACCCTAAGTTAGCAAGGGCATCGGCCTCACTGTTTTGATACCGAGGCACATGTTGTAAGGTCCACTCCTTGAACCGATGTAATGCTACCTGTAACTTATTAAGGTACTTTTGCATTCGTTCTTCTCTGACCTCGAATGTTCCATTAACTTGGTTTACCGCGAGGAGGTCGCACTTAGCTTCGATCACCTCCGCCCCCAAGATTTTGGCTAGTTCGAGACCTGCAATCATGGCCTCATATTCGGCCTCATTTTTAGTCAATTTTACGGTCCTAATAGATTGTCTAACTACATTGTCTGTTGGTGTCTTCAACACGATGACAAGTCCGGACCCTTTTGCATTCGAGGTGCCATATGTAAAGAGGGTCCAGATTCCCGAGGACTTCCCCGAGTTTACTAACAACTCTCGTTCGAACTTGGGTATTAGAGCCGGCATAAAGTCGGCCACAAAATTTGCCAAAATTTGAGATTTGATGGCTGTCGGGGGTCGATATTCAATATCGTACCCACAGATTTCCACGACCCATTTGGCCAATCGTCCCGAGAGTTCGGGTTTATGCATAATATTTCTCAATGGGTAAGTCGTCACAATACATATGGGATGGAACTGAAAATACGGTTTCAGTTTCCTAAAGGCGCTTAGCAAAGCGAGCGCCAATTTTTCTAGGTGAGAGTACCTAGTTTCGGCCTCACCTAGAGTCCTGCTAACATAGTAAATTAGAAATTGCGTACCTTGTTCTTTCCGGACCAGGACTCCACTTACCGCTATCTCTAATACTGCCAAGTATAGGTATAGTTGTTCGTCTGCCTTCGGTGTGTGAAGCAGCGGTGGACTCGATAGATACCGCTGGAGTACCTCCAAGGTCCGTTAACACTCCGGGGTCCACGAAATATTGTTCTTCTTCTTTAGTAGCAAAAAGAATCGGTGACTCTTATCTGAAGACCTCGAGATGAATCGCCCTAGGGCGGCTATGCATCCGGTTAATCTTTGCACGGCCTTCACGTTGTCCACGACTGTGATATCTTTGATGGATTTGATCTTGTCGAGGTTGATCTCGATTCCTCAGTTGGATACCATGAACCCAAGGAATTTACCATATCCGACTCCGAACGCACACTTCTCGGGGTTCAGCTTCATATTGTACTTCTTCAATATGCTGAAGGTTTCCTGCAAATGTTGTAAATGATCCTCTACTCGCAGGGACTTAACCTCCATCGATTTTCCTATTTGTTCCTCAAATATCCGGTTTACTAGGCATTGATAAGTGGCATCGGCATGTTTTTTAATCCAAATGGTATCATGTTATAGCAGTACGTGTTGTACTTAGTGATGAAGGAGGTTTTTTCCTGATCATCCGGGTCCATCCATATTTGGTTGCACCCGGAATAGGCATCAAGAAGATTGAGGATCTCATGGACGGCCATGGTATCGATCATGCGATCGATGTTAGGCTGATGGAAGGATTCCCTGGGACATGCTTTGTTTAAATCCTTATAATCTACACACATTCTTAATTAGTTCCCCTTTTTAGGGACTACCACTACATTTGCTAACCAATTTGGGTATTTAACCTCCCGAATGGACCCTATTTTAAGGAGCTTAGATACCTCGTCCTTGATGAAAACATGTTTGACCTCGGACTGGGGCCTCCTCTTCTGCTTGACCGGATGGAATTTCGGGTCCAGGCTTAGCTTGTGAGTGGTTATCTCCGGTGGGATCCCTGTCATATCAAGATTGGATCAAGCAAAACAATCTATATTAGCTATAAGAAATTGGATAATTTTTTTCCTGAGCTCGGAAGTTAACCCAATGCCTAGGTATACCTTCCGATCGGGTAGATGCTCGATCAATATGACCTGTTCCAACTCTTCTACCGTTGATTTAGTAGCGTAGGAGTCATCGAGGACTATAAAAGTTTGGGGAACCCCATAATCATCGTCTTCGTTAGTCCCTTGCTTATCTGGTTGGGTCGTGGCCGGTATCAGTGATTGCTATTTGGCCTCTTTCTTTGCACCCAAACTTGGTTCCTTTGGCATTGCGAGTGTAGATATCGAAATCACTTCTTCGACTGCAAACATCTCTTTTTGGTCGGTTGTTCTCTGTATATCATCTTAATCCCTCTCGACGTTGGAAATCTTACCACTTGGTGAAGAGTCTAAGGCACTGCCCTCATGTTGTGGGTCCATGGTCTCTCGAACAAGGCGTTGTACCTCATGTCTCCTTCGATCACATAAAACTTGGCCTCCTGGATGGTCCCGGCAGTATTGACTGGTAATGTTATCTCCCCCTTAGTGGTTTTATATGTCATGTTGAATCCGTTCAGAACTCGTACTGCAGGCACGATTTGATCTTGTAGACCGAGATGATTTACGACTCTCGACCGGATGATGTTGGCCGAGCTACCTGGATCAATTAACATACGCTTAACTCGAGATTTATTTATGAGTACAGATATTACCAATGCACCATTTTGAGGCTGTACGATCCCTTCTGCGTTCTTGTCATTGAAATACAAGGTTCCTTCTGGTATGTAATCTCGAGTCCGCTTTTCCTTTGTGATGGACACTTTGGTGCACTTCAACATCAGTCCTTTAGGGACATCGACTCCACCGATGATCATGTTAATGATGTGATGACATTCTTCTGGTTCGGTTTGTTTGTTAGAATCCCCATTTCTGAAATGATTCTTGGTTTGGTCCCTCAGAAATTCTCGAAGGTGCCCGTCGTTGAACAACCAGGCTACTTCCTCTCTCAATTGTTGGCAATCCTCTATTCTGTGGACATGAGTTCCATGATATTTGCACATCTGGTTAGGATCCATTTGGGTTGGGTTGGATTGTAAAGGTCGGGTTGGATTGTAAAGGTCGAGGCCACTAGGTATCTTTACTGCGTCCGATAGCTGATACGATGGAAGTTGCATCAACATTAAAGTTATATTCCAATAACCTTGGTGCCTTTTTAGTTCCGATAGTCCTGTCGAAGCCGTTCTTGCTCATGAGTTCCCGAGTGCTCTGACCTCGATCATTTCTCCTTTCATTTTGCATATAACTTCGCCCGGACCCATTGATTCTTCGATTTCCATTATACGGCTAGTATCGATATCTATTTGACCTCGGTTCAAGGTCGATATCTCTCTTGATTCTGTCGACAGGTATGAAAGGATAAACGGACCCTGAAGGAGTCTCAAGTTGGTCATCTTCGACTCTGATTTTTGATTGATATCGGTTATACACATCGGCCCAAGCAACAACCGGGTTCTCTATCAGATTCTACTTTAACTGATGTGAAGCCATCGACCTTCGAACATTGAGTCCTTGGGTGAACGTTTGAACGACCCAATCATCAGTGGCAGGTCCATCCGTTCCATTTGAAACCGGGACATGAACTCTTTGAGCATTTCATTACCCTTCTACTTTACTTTGAAAAGGTCCAACTTCCTAGTCTCGACTTTAATATCTCCGGCGTGTGCTTTCACGAAAGAATCTGCAGGCATGGAAAATGAGTCAATATAATTAGAAGGTAAGTTGTGATACCATATCATAGCTCCCTTTGACAGGATCTCTCCAAATTTATTCAGCAAGACAAATTCGATCTCGTCATCCTCCAAGTCATTCCCTTTGATGGCGCATGTGTAGGAGGTAACATACTCATTTGGGTTAGTCGTTCCATTGTACCTAGTAATCTCGGGCATGCGGAACTTCTTAGGGATCATCTTTCGAGCCGCGCTCGGAGAAAAAGCTTTTTGTACGAACTTCTTGGAGTCTAGGCCTTTCAATATCGGTGGCACTCCTGGGATTTGATCGACCCTGATTGTAGGTTTCCACTTTCTTATCGTTCGCCTCGATCTTCTTCTCTCCCGACTCTATCCGTTTTGTCAGTTCCTCGAGCATCTTCATGATTACCGGGTTGGTCCCCGACTCCTTCTCATTCAATCTCCCTGAGACCGGTTCAACTCTCTGAACAACTTTCTGGGATGGTTCGGGCTCAATCCTACTTGGCGGGCAGCTCTGGTTAGTTGGGCTATTACCACTTGTTGAGCCTGTAACATTTTGAAGATCACTCGCAAGTTGATTTCACCGTCTTCGCCACTGTGCGTTCTTTGTGCGGCCGATCGAACATCCCTACGGATGTTGTCCTCAGGATCGGTGGGAAAATTTGCGTTGATGGACACATGCGAGCTGACATCGATTGGGTCTGCAGCCGGGACTCCATCGAGGTCGATCGGGGGCACGTCGTTTCCGGGCGCTACGTTGTTGTTTTCGCCATGGTGGTCGGACTCATTGTCAACATGTAGGGTGTTGGTTGAGAGTTCGACATTTTNTCTCCATTATACGGCTGGTACCGATATCTATTTGACCTCGGTTTAAGGTCGATATCTCTCTTGATTCTGTCGACAGGTATGAAAGGATAAACGGACCCTGAAG
This sequence comes from Nicotiana otophora, assembly GCA_000715115.1. Lineage (NCBI taxonomy): Eukaryota > Viridiplantae > Streptophyta > Magnoliopsida > Solanales > Solanaceae > Nicotiana > Nicotiana otophora. The sequence continues at coordinate 4,714 of AWOL01S0037160.1, read as the reverse complement.
GAGTCTCAAGTTGGTCATCTTCGACTCTGAGTTTTGATTGATATCGGTTATACACATCGGCCCAAGCAACAACCGAGTTCTCTATCAGATTCTACTTTAACTGATGTGAAGCCATCGAGCTTCGAACATTGAGTCCTTGGGTGAAAGTTTGAATGACCCAATCATTAGTGGCAGGTTCATCCGTTCCATTTGAAACTGGGACATGAACTCTTTGAGCATTTCATTACCCTTCTGCTTTACTTTGAAAAGGTCCAACTTCCTAGTCTCGACTTTAATATCCCCGGCGTGTGCTTTTACGAAAGAATCTGCAGGCATGGCAAATGAGTCAATATAATTAGGAGGTAAGTTGTGATACCATATTATAGCTCCCTTTGACAGGATCTCTCCGAATTTCTTCAGCAAGACAAATTCGATCTTGTCATCCTCCAAGTCATTCCCTTTGATGGCGCATGTGTAGGAGGTAACATACTCGTTTGGGTTAGTCGTTCCGTTGTACCTAGGAATCTCGGGCATGCGGAACTTCTTAGGGATCATCTTTCGAGCCGCGCTCGGAGGAAAAGATTTTTGTACAAACTTCTTGGAGTCTAGGCCTTTCAATATCGGTGGCACTCCTGGGATTTGATCGACCCTGATTATAGGTTTCCACTTTCTTATCGTTCGCCTCGATCTTCTTCTCTCTCGACTCTATCCATTTTGTCAGTTCCTCGAGCATCTTCATGATTACCGGGTTGGTCCCCGACTCCTTCTCATTCAATCTCCCTGAGACCGGTTCAACTCTCTGAACAACTTCCTGGGATGGTTCGGGCTCAATCCTACTTGGCGGGCGGCTCTGATTCTGGAGTTGGGCTATTACCACCTGTTGAGCCTGTAACATTTCGAAGATCACTCGCAAGTTGATTCCACTGTCTTCGCCACTGTGCGTTCTTTGTGCGGCCGATCGAACATCCCTATGGACGTTGTCCTCAGGATCGGTGGGCAAATTTGCGTTGATGGACACATGCGAGCTGACATCGATTGGGTCTGCAGCCGGGACTCCGTCGAGGTCGACCGGGGGCACGTCATTTTCGGGCGCTACGTTGTTGTTTTCGCTATGGTGGTCGGACTCATTGTCAACATGTAGGGTGTTGGTTGAGAGTTCGACATTTTTATCCTAAAATCAGAGACACTTCAAAGAACAAGTGTAAAATAGTGTGTGTTATGGAAATTTGTATAAAATAACCATTATTATCCTTAGTCCCACGGTAGACGCCAAACTGTTTACTCTCAAAATCGGATAACAATTGAATTTGTAAGTGATTTTAAGGATACGTGGATTAAATTGACACAAAGCAACATGTTAAATTGTAATTGGAAATAAAGTATGATAAAGTATATTCAAACCACACGAATTGAACAGTAACAACCTTGGGGGGAGAGCCACCCTTTAGCAGAATGCACTTCGATCAGTGTCAAGACACAGTTAAAATAGAACTTAAAGAGAAAATAACGGTATATTGCTTCTGAGTGGATGTTACAATGTGTTTTACAAATACTCAGACCCCCTTTATATAGTAGGGGAGTCGTACTTTATGTACAATTCTATAAAAGGTAAAAAATCCCATGATTTGCTAATTAGCCGGTTTCTCATTGATACGTGCCGAGATTCTCGCCATGATACCCGACCGGTTATGGAAATTTCGGTCTTCCATTATTCGGTCTAGTNATTCAATAGCATTGGATTTTTTTCGTAATCTGTTTAATTCAAAAGATCAGGTTCATATTGCTTCATATGTACAGGGGAATACCCCTTTTAGCTTCTGTAACAGTTAACGATTCCTTTGATTCATACCAAATAAAAGTATCCTGATTTAATTCAAATATTTTTCTAGAGATGATTTGATGCTTATTATTTATTATCTGTTTATCCTGTTTTTATCTTTCAACCTTAAATTTAAGCCTGAGATTGACAAAAAGGGTTCAACTGTTTTAGTATAAGATTGCTCTTCCCAATTGACCTGGTTAATACTTAATAGTAAGTAACCTGATAAGAATCCAATTATAACGAGAACAAAATACAATAAAAAAGAGTAGAAGGGAGACACTTCCTCACAACGTTGGGCATTATACTGACTGAAAATGTTTACAGTGAAAACTTTCGACTGCTATACCTATTTTCTGATTGCAAAGAAGCTTTCTTCTGTAGAACTAAAAACCAAAGCCCCTCTAAAAGTCAAAATCAAAGATCTTCAATTTTGATCAATCCAATTGCCCAGACCAATTGACTGCTGCTGTACAACTTGCCAAAAATAGTGATTTGCCCCTAACAAAAATAATTTCTTCAGTCAATTTGCAAATATCTAATTTTCTGAACTACGAAAGAATATTCCAATTGCAAAGCATTCATGGCGGTCCTTAAAAACTATGTGTTCCTGGGATTCAAGATGAAGACTTTGATGAAGGCATGTTGTGGGTACGGTGATGGTCCATTCAACTTTGATGTGCAGAAGAAGTGCAGAGAACATGAAGGTTGAACTTATAGAGTTTAAATTTTGGATCCGCCTCAGCTTTCAGGTCTCGAGATTGGCTATGCTTTGTGAAACTCGCAGAGCAGAGTTAATTCTAGGCTATGTATATGCACGAAAGTTAATCTTGTTCTAGCTGAACTTGTAGGGATATGCTCAAATACTCTATTTTATGATCTTATTTATGAGGAAAAAAACAAAATACGTTTCAAGATCTTATTTCTTTACCATATTTCTGTGACCAGATGGACGGTTGATGATGAGATTGAAGCTTCCAAATGGAGTAACAACGAGTGCACAGACTCTATACTTGGCGAGTGTGATAAGAAAATATGGGAAGGAAGGATGTGCTGATATTACAACAAGGCAAAATTGGCAGATTCATGGAGTTGTACTGCCTGATGTGCCCGAGATACTAAAGGGACTAGCAGAAGTTGGGTTGACCAGTTTGCAGAGTGGCATGGACAATGTCAGGAATCCAGTAGGAAATCCTATTGCTGGAATTGATCCAGAAGAAATAGTAGACACAAGGCCTTACACTAATTTGCTCTCCCAATTTATCACTGGCAATTCACGAGGCAATCCCGCAGTTTCTAACTTGTAAGTCTCTTGCATACAGTATTCCTATTCATATGCTTTCCTATGCGTTGATCGTGCTAGAGTAATTAAGTTGTGGATTTGGTATTGTATTTAACTTAATACACTGGCATTGTAAACTTAGTACATATTTTAGCGTATTGTAGGAGGTAACCAACCCTATATTCTAGGTTATATATCTCACTTATTAAAATCCAGTTACCTATAATATCTTTTAGGTGAATTATAATTTATAATGTCATTTACATTATCAGCGTCTAGAAGTTAAATTCTTTACCATTTACCTATGGACATAAGACATATCTGTTGCGTCCAGTTTTTGCATACTTGATTACTCGTAAAGAGTCAAGGTGGTATCAAAATGAGAGTTTTTCCTTTCTTAGTTTTCCCCTGATTTTCAAAAGAGGGAGGAACTCTCTGATGTAGTTATGTTTGTATTAATCTTCATGATAACAATTGTGAAGAATGGAATCATTCATTCGATAATGAAAGAGAAGCTGACTTATGATCTTGTTATTGAGGGAGAGGTTAACAGAGGTGTTGACATGTTTTGATGTTATTTCAGGCCAAGGAAGTGAAATCCGTGTGTAGTAGACTCTCATGATCTTTATGAGCATCCCCATATCAACGTTCTCGCCTACACGCCTGAAACGAAAGACGGGCGATTTGGATTCAACCTGCTTGTGGGTGGGTTCTTCAGCGCAAAAAGATGTGATGAGGCAATTCCTCTTGATGCATGGGTTCCAGCCGTTGATGTTGTTCCGGTTTGCAAAGCAATACTGGAAGCTTTTAGAGATCTTGGTTTCAGAGGGAACAGACAGAAATGTAGAATGATGTGGTTAATCGATGAACTGGTGAGTGATACAGCGGTACATTGACCACTTTCATGCTTATTTAGTCTAATGATTTAACAAATAGCCTCAACTAGGTCTCCTCGCTGTCATTGTATAACTATTTGACTAAATAGCAAGGGCCTTATTTCCAGCAAAAATACATTTTCTGATTTGGTAGTCTTTTATAGCAAGTCCTACTTCATGTAATGGTGGAGACTATTAGATACATTCTCCTCTATGTAAATATCTGCTATCAAAGTTTTAATTAGCTGGTCTAACTTGTAACGATTTCAACTAATGCAGGGTGTAGAAGGATTCAGGGCAGAGGTCGAGAAGAGAATGCCACAGCAAGAGATTATCTTGGTGTACATCCACAAAAACAAGAAGGCTACAGCTTTATTGGTCTTCACATTCTAGTGGGTCGTGTTCAAGCAGACGATATGGAACAAAACATTATTATTCCCAACATTGAGAACTCAAAGATTGAGGCACTGCTCAAAGAGCCTGTTCCGAGCACATTTTCACCTGATCCACCTATATATTCCGTTCTCATTTTTCTTATTATGTAATTATTATTAATTATCTTACTTTATTTGTTAACTTTTGACTTTCTTTTCGTCTCTTATTAGTTAAGTATTTGCCTTTTTCTTACAAAGTTAAAAAAATATTTTCTTTTGCAAATCTTCGCTCTATCATAAATATAGTACTATATTTATGATAGAGCGAAGATTTGCAAAAGAAAATATTTTTTTAACTTTGTAAGAAAAAGGCAAATACTTAACT